>JAOEHX010043440.1:12372-25334 GCA_025448015.1 Bolborhynchus lineola | reverse complement strand
GCAATTTCAGGCATTAAATTTCTAGATTCACTTATCAGTTGGCTATATGGGAAGGGAAAGACGACAGATTAACAGTGGGACTATCAATTTAACTCATAGAGAATGCTAGATTTTAACAAGTAGGCATCACAGACTAGCAGGACCCTTCCTTGACCAAAACTGTCTTCATCTGCAGCTTCCCAGAGGTGACAAACATGGCTTGTGGTACACCTTTGTCTCCCTCATACCAGCTATTTGTAAGGGAGGCACTAGCTTTCTGAAATTTAAGTATTAGAAAAAAGAACTTTGATTTCCCTATAAAGACGTTTCAGAAAAAGAATGTTCAGTGTAGAGTTCCTGGAGAAAGCATGCCCGGGGGAAGATGCTGTGTAATGGAGCCTGAGCTCCCACAGGCCCCACTACAGCTCCGGGACTGGATCCACATTCCATTCAGCTGAGGGAGGGAAACACTTAATGTCCTTTTGTTTAGAGATCACTGAAACAATAGAAGTCAACGCCCAAAGGCTGAGAAGGCAGGGAAATCCCAAGGGTTCATCAGGGGCCTGAAAAAAAGGGATTCATGCAGAACAAAAGCTGGAAAGCAGTACAGCCAAAACACAAGGGCTCTGCCAGGTGAGCTATGATACATCTTGCTTCTGCAGTGGTGGCACAAGGCTGTCTTCTCAGTGCAACGTGCCCATGTCTCACTCACTCCAGTTCATACTCTGCTCTATTAACTTATCAACAGCAGGATGTTTTGCACTCAGGAACTGGTGTGTGCATGGGCACACGTCCTCTTCTCCTGTGGGGTTCTAAGGAGCTAATATCTTCAAGTGATACAACAGTTTGTTCTGTCAATGTAGGTCTTTACAAGCATAAGGCATTCAACCGAGTTTCAGGATCACAGAATCATGGAATTGTTTAGGTTGGAAAATACCCAGATAACTGAGTCCCGTTGATAACCTAACACTACCAAGTCCATCACTAAAACAAGTCACCAAGCTCCATCTCAATAAGTCTTTCAAATGCCTCCAGGGATGGTGACTCCATCACTTCCCTGGACAGCCTGTTCCAATGCTTGACAACCCTTTTGATGAAGAAATTATTCCTATTATCCAATCTAAATCTCTCTTGTCCTCTTACTTGCTACTTAGGAGAAGAGATGGACACCCACCTCACTACAACCTCCTTTTGAGGTCTCACTTGAACCTCCTTTTCCCCAGGCTCAACAACCCAAATTCCCTCAGCCACTCCTCGTAAGACATGTTCTCCAGACCCTTCACCAGCTTTGTTGCCCTTCTTTGGGCTTGCTTCAACACCTCAACGACTTCCTTGTTGTGGGGGGCCCAAAACTGAACACAGGATTCAAGGTGCAGCCTGTCCAGCACCAAGGGATGATCACTTCCCTGATGGTCTAAAATCTCCAACATTCACAAGGTTGAATTTATGATTCCAGTTTGGATCTATGATTAAATGCAGTCAGTCTTTATGAAGTTTCCACAAACAAAAATGAGAGGTTTTAAATCTCTCAGAGCTTAACAACTAACACTGCAGTGAAGCAAAAGTAACTACTTTTCATCAGTGAAATACTTTGAAGAGGACAGCTCTTGTGCTATGTTGAGGATAACAGTACTAATAATGTAGTTAATTCTGCTGTGAAAAATAGCCGTTTCCAGGAGCTACACCAGGCTGCCTGCTCATCCACTGAAAGCTTTTTTTGTACCTCCTCTTGAGAAATCCAAGTGCTGAGAAAACATTCCAGCAAGAGTGCAATACACATCATTACAAAATTAACAGGAGCCAAATAAGCATTTGCTGTGGGTATGTGGTCATCAGCACTGGAAGGCTTCCCAGAAATACCGTGTTTCCAGCAGGCCCTTCATGGATGAGAGGTAGACTGTCCATCAGGTAGGCATCAGCATTTTATTATCACTGTACTGATTAGCTGGGATCCAGCCCAAGGAAGAGATGCCTTGGAGTGATGTGCTCTAATTGATTTAACCAGCACAGCAGGAAGCCTGGCAAGTACTTTTTGGATCTGTTCATAGAGAGGCAGAGGCTTTCAGAACACCAAGATGAACTAATATTCAGTCAACTTGGGATAGACACTTGAGTCAGCAGCACAAGAAGAGGAAGCTCCTTCCTCTGGTGACACAGTGAAAGTGGTCAAGCTACAACCATCTTGGCAGGGTAAGGCAAGGACTTACTCTCAGTCAGAACACTGAAGGGTTTTCACTGAGCTGGGAATGTGTAGTACTCCCATATTCACAAAACTGCTGTAGTGCTGTGTCAGCACAAGAGTGTGGAGAGAAGAGCACAGTACTCATAAAGCACAGCTAGGAGAGGGACAAGAACTGAGGAGAGTCTGAATAGTCCAGCTACGAGGAGAAGTGCTTGCTCCACAAGTTAATGTTCTGGCCATGGATGAAGGTGCGACCATCAGCCTCACCGTAACATCAGCATCTTTTTCTTCTCATCTCAACCTCTCAGCTAAAGGTCCAGCTGGAGGGAAGATCTCAGAAGGCAAAAGCAGTACTCATAATAGGCAGGACAGAAAACCAACCAAAATCCCTTCCATGAGCCTTTTTTCAGCACAGGGGAAGGCCTGGCAGACCTCTCTTGGCAATAGATGAAAAGGTAAGGTAAGGAAAACCATGCTGGTCTACAGAGCATAACAAAACCTAGTATTTGGCCTCAGAGAGGGACTCCCATCTTTCAAAAGGGATCTCAAGTTTTCCAAGAAATATGTCACATCACATCCCATTTTCTCTTTGACAGAAGTTAGGTATCGAATCATAATATTTCATCTAAGCCTTGCAGAGAATTTCTTCATCGAGATGCTTTATTAAAAAAGCAATTTGAAAAAAAACCCTGACCTTTTATAGGTCACTTTTTCTTTTCCTGGCCAACCAGATCTCACTCTTCCTTGAGGTCCTAATCAATTATCAGCCCATTTATTTCACTTGATATGAAGACTGTGCCCAATTAATTCAGAGATGCATTAAAGTGAAAGATTTTACAATTGAAATAAATGTTTCTTGCTTTCTGTCATGTCCTGCTCTGGGAAATTAAGTTTAAATAAATGTTAACGGAATTGTCAATAATGCACTGCACAAAGGTCATGGTGGTCAGGCTTTAATACAAGGGATGTTTTCATTTCTTTATTATTAGAATGTGTTTTCTTCTTTTAGCTGGCAACAGAGAAGACCCATACAGCTATTGCACCTGTGGTGCAGTTGAAGCTTCACTGCAACAAACTGTGATTTGATACCTTCTCAACTGTAACTATCTCCAGCCATAATTAATGCAAAGTTAAATAGGCTCTCCATTTGACATACATCAGGAAGACTGAACTTTGTATTGGTTAAACAGGTCATTAGAAAGATCAGTTGAAGTAGAACCAAGATCTCTGATACTACAGCAAAAGTATTCACCCACTGGAACATACAGTAATCTTTCAGGTAAGTAAAACAAACAAAGTTTTTTAAATTGTAAATAACGTGCCAGCTGAACTTGCACTCCTGCTTATAAATTCCTTTCTTTCAGCCCAGTTTTGTGGAATAAGTTTTGTCTCTTCTGTTGCTGAGAAGCAGTACTGCCAGGTTTTCCTGGGTTTCTTCTCTGTGTGGATGGAGTATGCGGACAACCTTGTCCACTCTACCTTTGTAAAAGGCTTGGGTACAGGGACTCCATGTACTTGCTGGCAGACTTGTAAGTAATCAGCACTCAGCCTAAGAGCCAGGCAGCTGCCTAACCAAGCAGAATACACAATATATAACTTGGGCTGTTAATGCTTAGCAAGGAACTTTTTGCAATTTAGGGAAGACCCAAGGATACCCATGAATGCTGAGTAGCTCTAATACTCACACGTCTCTACGAATCTTGTGCTAGGTATGCCTAGTTTTGTGCCAGTCAGGAAAGAACTCAGTATCTTCTTAGTATTATTCCAAGGCTTCAATGTCATGGACACCCTTCTCTATGGGCTGGTTTGGGACTTCAGAAAGTATAGTTGTGCCAACACCCCATTTCTCTCTGCTTGTTCTGCTGGAGAGGTTTATAACAGAAATGAGCAGTGGGCAGCTGCACTGAGCACTGCATAGCTCCTTATCTCACTGTACCCAGCCTTTCCACATCTCCCAGGGCAGGCATTGAGTTTTACCACACAATACAGGCTACTTTCCACACCAATCTGTTGCACATTGACTAAATGGGTCTGGGGAGATGGGTTTGGCAATTGCTTTAGGTTTAGACAGATATAATTTAGAAGTGCTTTACTGACTGGAACTGTACTTACTATTTCCCTGCTAGATCAAGTAAGAGAAAGTACAGTTACAAGTGTGGAAAAGGAAGGAGAAAGCTGGTGGCAGGTAGAATATGTGCCTTCCACATCAACTGCCAACAGCTGAAAAACTGATTGTTTTGAACCTGGGAATTTGCACACATAAAATGTGTGCTTTGCACACAATGGCTTTGCTGATTCAGGGAAAAGCATCTTGTTCTTTCTGTGACTGCTCAGTTGGGAATTGCTGCAGGAAACATGCCATGTGGAGGAAGAGGGCTAAAATTCAGCTCCCCAGTGTTACCCATTTGTCTTCTACAATGTGGCTGCAATTAATGGTATTTTCATTGTTTCAACAATCTGTACAGAATGAGACAGAGTCCCCTCTGGTTTCAAAAAGTCCATGGTCAACAAATATATTACTTTAAAAATCTGGGTAGAGGCAAGGAAACAGAGACTTTAACTCCATGGGAAAACCTCTACTGCTTTCTTCAGTTTCCTGTACTGTACTGACAACACTCACAAACTAAAATCATCCTTCAAATGGGGTACAAGTTCCTGAAGTTAGAGATGTTGTCTATTCATAAAGTGGAAGCAGTTTAGAATCAAGAAAGCTATTCAGTTTGCAGCCACTTTGTCTTGTCATTTGTCTGCTCTTTCCCAAGGAAGATGTAAAGAATGCTCAGGCCTTCCTCAGATATTTTTCAAACTCAGCATTCTTCCATTTTCTGTAGAATTTCTGTTTGTGGAAAAAAAACAACAAACAAACCCAAACCAACAACCAGCAAAAAAAATCCAAAACCAAACCAAACCCAGCCTCAGTGAAATGTGAAAACATAACTCAGATGTAACCAGATCATTTTCTCCTGGAGCTTGCAGAGAGCCTAAAACATCAGCTCCGAGATGCATGATCTGCTCTTTTAATTTCAAAGATTTATTTGAAAACAAGTCAGTTTAGATTTGAACTGTGGTACTTTCAATTCTACTATTGCTATGTTCTTCACAGTTCTCAGTACTTAAGAATGGGGAAGAAGTATAGCATCACAAAGATCTGAAGTATGGTTAGTCCCTTAACAACATGAGGCAGCACAGGAGATGCATGATTGTTTTAGTGAGGAAGAGCTCAACTCTTACAAGTTTGAAAAATACTACTCAAAGACACGGAGCATCCTGAGTTCCCACTGAGCCCCAAGTAATTAGGTAATGGAGCTTATTCTCAGTCTTTATCCTGTGCTTTTCTTAAAGCTTTAAGCCAAAATACATCATCACTCATTCTGAGCTGCTTCCCACCCTGTGAAGCTGAACCAGCACTTGCTACTAAGTCTGTCTCTGGTTTCAAATTCATTGCTTGATATCACACCCCAGGAATGGGGCCAGTAGGTTTTTAGGGATTTATTTGCAAGTCTTCATTAGCACAGATTCATTTGCCACCACGATCTGCTCTTTTTTTTTAATGTATACTTATTCCTTGAACTTCCTTAATTTAAATTCATATTTAATCATCAAACAAAGTAGCTGGAACTTTGTGGAAATACGGATTCAATCAGTGATCATTGGCTATTTTTTCCTGCCTCAGTTATGAAAGGAGATGAGGTGTTTAAATTACTAGATTTCACATGTGGAAGGAATAAGTCTGAAGGAAATAGCATAGGATTCTTTCCAAGCTTGAATTACAAATTATCCCAGGACCCAGGAGAGGAGCAGAGCAGAGCAGAAAACAAGATTTCAGGAGATTCTTTCTCAAGTTAGTTTCTCAATCATCCTTGAAAGGCACCTTGAAGACCCAATTTCTTCCTTATATTGCATTCCTCCACCAGTATAGAAGCTTAAGGACTCCAGTTGGTACCTTTTTCGATAGCTGTTTATATGATGTGCTGAAGTATTTATCTCACAATAACGCATGTTTATGTCAATTTTGCAAGAAATATGAACTAACAGATGAACTACCTCCCCCAAAGAGCTTACTTGCTAGCATGAATCTTGCAGGTACATACTACTCACATATTACTAACCTACAAGCTCAAAGGGACTCTTTAAAAAACCCTTATAAGGTTTGATATGTGGATATTATTAAATTGTTCAGATCCCAGATAGGTAGAAATTCACATGTTTCTTTAAGTCCTTTCAGTAAAGCAAGAAGAGTTATCTCCATCCATTCTCTTCCTTTTCCATGCCAAGTTTCTTTTCCTAAGTAGGTAGTTCTTCCAGGCAGGCCAAGTATGAGTAAATGACTATTCAAATTACTAGCCAGGGTACTATAATCAGCCACGTGCCAGTGGGTCCTGTTCCTGCTCTGAATGCCCACAAATCTAGAGAGAAATCTCTCCCTAGAGGTTATTGTTCCTCTGGCATCCAGATAGGGGAAGACAATTTCCCTTTTTGGTGCAATGCAGTTCCCATGTCAACTGGTGCCAAGAGCATTCTGCAGAGAAGTAGCAGTAAAGGGAAAACCAGCAGCCAAGCTCCTGTATCATGTTTTTAATTTAAGTTTTTAATTTCTTGTTTAACAATTGACCTATCAAGATAATTTCTGCAGATTGTGAGACAATGTCTGTCGCACATTTGTGAAAAAAGGAGCATATATATTTCCAAAGGGTTTCCTGCCTGGAGTGGAATGCAATTTCATCATCATCTTAAAGTCAAACGTTAGGGAAGAAGAGCAGAGGGGCAAATGAGGAGCATGGGCTGTAGCTTTTTTAATTTTCATTTTTGTTAGGCTTTTGAGAGTTAAAAATCCAGTGGCTGATGAGCTTGCCCTGCAAAGGCTACTACTGAGATTAATGCAAGTAGACTTTTCTTGGAGATGACGGCAACTCAACAGACATTCTCAGTGACAGGCTAAGGCTAATGCCATGTCTTGCATTATTTGGTGTAGTTTGCATTGTCTTTAACTACAAAGTCTGGTCTATTTTGTTTATGCTTACTTCCAATGGGGCTTGTTTATACTCTGCTCCCCACTCTGACTTCTCCAAATACTCTCCAGGGATGATGAGCTAGAGCATCTCTGCAGGCTGTTACACAGCACCATGCTGCAAATTCAAGCCATTAACATGACAGCACATCTGATCCCAGCACTACTGTCCACCATTCCCTAGCTTTCCTAGGGGAGCAGCTGCTTTTAAATGGCAGACACCAGCACCTCACGCTTTGACATTCAAAAGCTTAGTGGACCGTGCTCTGTGCACTGGGAAGCGAAATATAAGCTGAATCTGCCTGAGAATTCTGCTGCACAGTTTATCTTTCTCAGTTATTTTAATGCAGCACTGACCAGATAATAAAATCCTTAGTATTGAATATGAGCTTCTGAAGTCACAAATGTCATCAGTTTAAAGTGGAAGCGGACATCATTTCTAGTACAAAAGAAGCCTAAATCATGGGTTCTTTGAAATCAAAATGAAAGCACTTCTTAGCCTGAGTGGGCCAGAAAATGGTCATAGTTATCACAGAACACAAAATTTCACTTCCCAAAAGGGAAGGCAAGTTCTTTTCTGAGAAGAAAGAGGGGGGGAGCAGCCAGATGTCTCAGTTGTACACCAGGTTCTCACTTTCCATTTTTAAGCACGCTTCTAGGTGTAACAATTGGCAAGTGAACTGTGAGAAAGCAACCTAAGTATCATCGCTTACAATATCATCCTGAGTCTGCAGATAGCCTGAAATGCCAGCTTTTAATTACTCTTTTCCAATCCAATTTGATTCCAATTCCAAACTGTATTACCAAATGCTTCACTGCTGAAAAGCCTGAAAAGAAGAGGAAGTACCACTGTGAAGATAAAGTACTTCTAGGGATGGGTGTCCAGTGATGGAGCTGGGGGGTGGAGTAATACTTTAATTCTTCTCAGAACTTATGGTTTTAAATACTTGAACAGTACACTCCTGACTGCAGCCTAGACCTATGGCTTAGATGTATCCTTCCATATCTTACAGTTGACCCTGCATTTAAAAAGAGACAAATAACCTTCTTTTATTCAGTAATAGGTTAGACTGCATACCTGACTTTCCCAGGATCGCAATGATGGCACTAGCTGAGAGGCTGAAACTGACCACTGCTGAATGAACTGGTGCTAAATGGCTATGCAAGAACAAGTAGTACAGGAATAGGTGCAGAGTGAAAATGCAGCAGGCCACAGTTTAAAATAAAGGAGAAATATTTCAACCTTAACTTGATATCCCCAAGGACAAGAAAGCCCTCATGGCCATTGCTAGAAGACCAGCCAAATAAAAAAAAAGAGACTTTCAGCTATTCTAAGATCTGTTCTTTGCACTTTGTTTTGTTTAATGTATCTATCCAAACCCCAGCTACCATACTGCACTGTCTTTTGGTGCCTGGTATGCTGTGCTGCAGTAATGCTGCTAGTACATTGCAGGACCTTCATGTCTATGATGGAACCCAAATTTCACTGCAGAAAGGACAAGGAATCAATCTGCTCTGAGTCACAAGTACAGATTCAGCTCCAGAGAACTCTGAAAGCTGCCACAAGGCATTCCCAGCAGGAATTAGTGTCCAGCTGGGACCACGCAACAGTGACTGCCTTACTTCAAAAGCCATTAAAATATGGAAGCACTACTGAACACTGAAAGAAAATGCCTTTTGCTTTTTCCTCCTTATCTTACCCCTTCTTCTTAAATCACCACTCAGCATTATTTGTAAAAGGCTCCTTAAGAAGCTCCAGTTCTGTTTTTTTTTTTTTTTTTTTGAAGTACTAAATGAGAGATCAAGGCCAAATATGACCAGAAATCAGCTTTGGTGACAAGCACTGATGTTGAAACAGAGTATTTCACACCTGAAAGCATGCTCATTGCTCAGGCAGAAAGGAATAAAGGAGGCAGGGAGTTGGAGCAGGGATGAGAAATACAGACGTTATTGCATACCTGAAGCTGTGCTTAGTTTACCATTCATCATCCACAATGCTTGAGCTGCAGTTAAACAGAACAGAGAATGAAAAAAAAAGCCCAGTACTGCTTTGTATTTTAACTCCAGATTTTGTTTCCTTTACCCAGAAGCTCAAAGGCATTCCTGACCATTGGTTCTGGAAACAGGTTTGTTGGTACCCAAGTTTCTAGGGTAGGCCTACAGAAATTCATGCCCTTCCCAGAAGGGGCTGTGGCTACCTGTGTATCCAAAGAGCCCTGGTACACTAGGGTTGAAATTCTCAGCAACCATGTACTATAATATTGGACAAGGGAAATCTCACCCACTGTAAGTGTCTGAGTCACTACACCATCATACTAGAGCTTGTCTTTATCTACAGCCCTTCATATCTCTTTGGATTGGCCTCTTCTCTGACTCACTAAAGAATACATGAGATTATAGGCATGGGTGAGCCCCACTACAAGATTCACTACCTATGGTTTAGCACCACAGCACTGCCTCAGCCACAGACTTGCACTGAGAGCTTTTTCATAGAAGCCAGCATATGAGGGAACAGATAAAGAGGTCTGAAATGCCTTTCTACATAGAGATTAATTCAAGATATTCAGTGCCTTTAATGGTGGACATTAGCAGTCTCTGAGCTGACTGCGCAGGAAAGAACCAGAGACAAAGCAGAGCAGATGTATCCTTGCCTAAGTCACCTTGAAGTCTGCAGTAAAGTGGACAACAGGACTTCTGCCTTTGTGCCAGGTTTTCATCTGGATATATTGGAGAGAACATGCACTTTCCCCTAGCAAACTCAAAGCAGCTGCCTCCCTCTAATTATATTTGTAATAGCTTGAAAGAAAAAAGAAAAACCCTGACTAGAAGATGCCTGATTTTCCAAACCTGTTGCTACTTTAAAACCAAATCGTCACATGAGAAAACAGGGAGATCCTGTCAACTCCATTACTTACAACTGCAGATAAACTCTGATGACACAATATTTTTCCCAAGTGATATTGTGACCTGGGGCAATCTAAGTGCTTCAGTCCTTTTTTTCCACCTGGATTCACCCTTCTTGGCATGTTTGCTACCACACTGTATTGCTTGGTAAGAAATTAGAATTGCAAGAGCAGAGTTATGTTAGTCCTCTGACTCCAAGAAACACATGAATGAGACAGTTCCTATTTAGTATGCATGGGAGAAGCAGAAATGCCTTTTACAGTTGAATGCAGATAATGAAATACTATATTTGTTGATGAGAGGAAAGGGAATGTCCCCCATTATAATCTAATGATTTATTTCTCCTATCTCTGTCTTGCTGCATTTACAGTAAGTTTCTCCCTTCAGAAGCAGGTAGCTTCATCAGTGGTTCCACAGTGGTCACAGGAGGATTTTCCTTCCCTCTTGGAAAGTATCCAGTCTTTCTCCCATTCCAAGAGCATAGAACTGGAAACCTGCCATATATGACTGTTGCATCAGTTTAATTTTACCTACAACAATAAAGAGGGTCAATAATCAGTTCTAGAGACAGTGGCATAGTAAAACTACTGATTTTCCAGTCCCTACCCCTTCAACAAAATTATAATGAGCTGTAGTGTTAGAATTGCCGGCAGTACACTGTAGCCAGGCATTTGCCAGGGTTCTAAATGCAGCAGACACACATGTCCTTGCCTGGAAAGACTCAAACTTACAGCTTCTGATTCAGATAGGAAACGGGAAATAAGTCTTGAGACCCTACCAGGCAGACATGCAGCCCGTGTGAGGATATAGCACCTCATTTTATCTCTTCCTGCCCTCCTCCAGTATTTCTTCTTTTGGCCTACATAGGTGTGTGCAGGATGGTAGCCAAGGAAACCATAGTTTACATTTCCCATCAGTACTTCCCCACCACAATCCCTGTGAAGCCATGCCACCTTCCCCAGCTCACATGTATCAACTGGGATGTTCATATGAGCATGCCCTGAACAGCCTCAGTCAAAATTACCTAGGTGAGAAAACACAGCTTAAATGACTGGCTTTCATGGACCCTCTTCATTTTCTTGACTGAAATGTGATAGGCAGCACTCACAAGAATAGCTTTGCTAGCAGATTACACAGGAAAGTATCTTCCATCAAGAGCTGGTGACAAGTAGCCAGTCAACTTGTGTGTCAATGCAAATGCAGATAGAAAAGGATGTACCACAGGTGTAAAAGCACAGTATCAGTCTAAAAGCTCATTAAATCATTGAGTCTAGTGGTTAATAATTTTTAAAGAACTAAAGCCAACCAAAGGGAAAGAGCAGGTACAGAACACACTTGTGTCTTTCAGAGTTGAGGCCTAAGATACACATTTACCCCTTGTCTTAGGCAGAATATATCCATGTGCCATAGCACTGTCATCACAGCATTTTCCCTGTGGCTTTCCTGCACCCAAAACTCTTCTAAATCTGTATTAATGCTGCTAAAAGATTTGTACATTGTTTTTCTTTCCCCAGCATACTTGCTTATAGCCTACAGGTATAAGCAGACCTGCTGAAAACAAGAAACAAAGATTTTACAGTGTGTCTCATGAATCAATATCATGTATGTAGCACTGCAGGGGTTTTCACTCCAGAAATCTGGACAACGTCCAGAAATCTGGACCAGATCCTTAAACTTACTCCCAAGTCTAAGACAGTACTGAATGTATGTGAAGTTGTGATCCCACAAAAGTCATACTGGATATTATTGGCATGTAAAAGAACAGAGAACATTTGAATACCATGTAGTTGTTCCTCCCCTCAGCATTACAGATCTTTAAAAAATACATTATCCTACCAGGCTTGAAAGAGCCTGTTCTATTGCTTCCTATAAGATTATATCTTCACTACGCACTGGAATACTAGTGTACACTACACATTGTGTATTATAAGAAATGATTCTGCTATAGATTACACTCGTGAAACAGCCACAATGGCTGACACAGTTTTGGCTGAAATATATTACAAGCTAATGTTGTCTAGGACATAACTGTGGCAAAAGTCTACTGTGTAACCCTAATATGAACCCTTCAGGCACAAAACTCAGCTGAATGTTTGTAAGGGAAAAAATGAGGAAAGAGAAGACAGAAGCTTCATGAAATTCATGTGTTTTTATTACAAAGACCCAAAATACTGCTGCTTCAAGCCCTTTGTAGCTGAAACTATCCACAGACTTCTCCACAGACTTCTAAAGATACATACACTTCCAAACCTAGCAAAATTCAGGCTGGACCATAAATTAATCTGTTATACCAGAGCACCAAAGTAATTCCAAAATATTAGCTTATGTTGGTGGAATGCCAAGTTGCTAGAAAGCTGCCTCATTGTCTGTGCTTCTCTAGTTTTCCAGAACACCTGATTTCTTCCTGAAGTCAACCAACTTGTAGGACTTATGAATGTGTTTAAGTTGGAGTAACTCCCCTTACATGATCCTAAATGTGAAAGTAAACCAGTCTATCTCTGTATTCCAGTCAGCCAACAGTAACACTGCTTTCAAATGAGTTAGCTTGAAATTGGAAGAAAGGATTTGAATCTCACACACATTTTTGTTCTTTTCCATTAGGACCTTGGCAGGCTTAACAAGGCAGCTGAGTCTTAAATTAGCTGTAACTACTCCAGGAAAAAAAAAACCTCAAAAAAACCAACCTCGGTATCTTTGAGACAATCTCAGTGGAAAACATCTGGTCATTGCTCAAAAAGAGAAAGTAACATTCATGACGAATGAGAAACAGGACAGAAAGAAAGTGTTTTGGGGTTTGGTTGGTTTTTTTTTGTTTGTTTTTTTTTTAAGTAATGCCCCTGTATAAATTGATGTTATGTTTCAGTGTGGAACTCTGTTCATTTCTGGTCA
>JAOEHX010043439.1:0-13101 GCA_025448015.1 Bolborhynchus lineola | reverse complement strand
CCCAGGCCGAAAGTCAAAAACACAGCACTGCACCAGCTACTGAGGAGAAAAAATGACTGCTACTGCTGAACCCATGACAACACGAGAAGTTTGGGAGACTTTGTAAAAGAAAACATATGACTCATAAACGGTAGATGTCAGTTTTTATCAATAGGTACCAAACTGTACAATATACAAGAAAATAAAAGTCCAGGAATATTCTTGAACTTTGCA
The DNA here is from genome assembly GCA_025448015.1 of Bolborhynchus lineola. NCBI lineage: Eukaryota > Metazoa > Chordata > Aves > Psittaciformes > Psittacidae > Bolborhynchus > Bolborhynchus lineola. The sequence goes on along the minus strand of JAOEHX010043439.1, from coordinate 12,888 downwards.
AGATTGTAATAACAACCTTCATATTGATATGAATGAGGAAGGGCTTCAAAAATGGCATGTGTTGTTGACACCCACAGCAGCACTAATCTACCTGCAGATTCTCAGGACAACCAAATCTGTAATAAACAGAGGGATTAAATTCTGTCAACTCACAGAGGTTGGACAAGATAGAGATATTAACCAGTGTCATACTCTGACTGGTACCAGCAAGACACATCCAAAACCAGCACACTCCTAAGTGAAAGCCAGGAAGTATGGAGAGGAGCTCAACACCTGACGTTTTCTCATTATCCATGCTACTGCAGCATCCTCGACAGACTGCCCAGATAAAGGTGTTTTGATGTCCAGGTACTTGGCAGACTACCTACATACGTTGGGGCTCTGTTGGGTCTAAGACAGAGTGTGAAATCACTTGTGCTTTAAATTAATCTTTATTTCCTGCAAGGTATTTCACGGACCTACTGCAGTGTTATCTTTCATGGGGCAGTTGTGCAGTCATTATGTTTTCAAGATGTTCTGAAAAATACACAGGCTGCAATAAGCTGTATATATGTATACATGTGTCTGAGACGTATACTGTAATAAGCAATTCACATTTATTCATGCAATTATAACTTGTGAGATTAAATGATCCATCTATCAAACTGGAGGGCCATCTCTAGTGCTAAATTATGAAAGAAAATGAGAATTCTAGGACTGTTTTGATCCCATCCTGACAGGCAGTTCTAAGATAGTCCAGACAAGTTGGAACTGTTCCAGCACAGAAAAAGAATACATCAAGATGTCTTTCAGTACCACATTGCAAATAACTAAATTTATGTCTAAATGTAGTAAAAGCAATTAAAAGGCATAAATATGTCTATATGGAGCCATTCTAGATGTCCTAGAATTACTGAGATACTTGCTTACAGCTGCCATATGTGACAGAGGATCTATGGGAGATCTCTATCTCTTGGGATGGCAGGATACCTTAGGATATCTAAAATGCTGCCTAATTTTAAGCAGCTGAATAATTCCATATGGAGAGCATTCAACTATGAACAGGTAAACAGCTGGTGTCATCTGGGAGTTTGTGGGGTTTTTGAGACATCCAAACAGAGCAGACAAATACAGCACAGCATTGATGTGCAGGCTGTGCTGTTCTTGGGTGGGACTCCTCATGATAGCTAAAGTGATACTGGAGAGACTTTTTTCAGACGCCAGAATGCTGTTCTGTACATCTGGATATGTACTAAGTGTCTGTAGACAGATTCAGTGCAGTTCTGGGAATCACAACTGGAATTAATTTCTTTTTTTTTTCAGCATGAGATGTCCTTGCATATCCTAATACCTAGCTGATACAAAAGGCTGAGCATTTTTGTAGGTCCTATGTCTTATCTGCCAGTTTCTTGTGTATTCCTAGGACACTAGGCAATAAGACAGCTAACGTGTTCACAGTCAATTACATAAAGCACTAGCTCCCTGATGCTTAGACATCTACATTTATTTTCCTGTACTCTCAGGCTGAACTCTGCCTGAGCAGGATAAGGACAATGTTGATCCAAGAGAAGTGGCAGATGCCACCCTCTCCTAACCCTCTGGGGGATGTGGTGGCCATTTCACAGTGGGCAGCAGATCAGTGGTGGCCACGTCATTGTATGTCTGTGCCATGGCCAGCACAGGGGCTATGAAATGATGGCTGCCTCCAGGTGAGAGGTGCCCCCATACAGACAGGAGCAACCACTGATGCTGTGGCTTTTCGTCCATCCCAGAGTATCTGAGCAGGCATCAAGAGCCATATATGTGTTTCCTGAGTCAAAACTGTGGGCTGGGCCCCACATCAGCTGCTGCCTGGTTTATAGCCTGGTCCCAGACAAGTGGATTAGCCCTGTCTGGACAAGCAGCATGTTGTGCCACCACACTGGGGATTGGGGAATGGGAAGGTGTCATACTGTAGGCATGAAATCCAGCCCAAGGCAGCAAATACCCCATCTCAGCACTCCCTGCTGCACTGTGGCTTTTCAGGGGTGTGACTGCTGTCTGCCCAGTTCTGCACCCATGTTCTTCTGCCCAGGAGGCAGCAGAGGCTACCATGGCCAGACATGCTACCTTTTAATATGTACCAATGCTGTGTACTTTTGGCTGATCAGCGAGACTGAATATGAAAGAGCACAAGTAGAGGAACATAAAGCGCAACAAACATTTCTGATCATGCTGTGGACTCAGACCCATCCTTCCACTGATTCAGTGTTTCCATGCCTTCATTTTACAAACAAACAAAATAAAAAGTTAAGAACTATATTAGCAATGTTGTGACTAAATCAGAAACACTGCCTCTGGACTACTATTTCATTTGCAGACTCTACCAGAGGTTGCATAGGTTGCATATAGACGCAGAGGTTGTGGGAGCAGTATGTCTCTTTACCTGCGGGATACCCATTGCTCACAGCATCTCCTCTTCTTTCCCCATTTCTCCTCCCTTGCCCAATGCCACAGGGAAAAATCAGCATTTTCTGCATATGTGTGCATCTGTGTGCATGTGTATGTGGTACTGGATGCACACTGGCAAGCTTTTGTGATTCTGAGCCTACCAGGACCTTGCCATTACACACTATTTGGCACTACTCTTCAAAAGATGCTGTTGGCAGTCTTGCTAGAAAAGCATCATGATTGTCCTGATCAGCTAGGGACAGCTGCTTGTTCTCTCATGAACAGGTTGTCAACCCCAAAGGAACTTTGGAGAACCCAAGAGCCAAAGCTCATGTTTTACTGACAACCCACCTCATTTGCTATGAGATACTGCTGGAGATTTCTGAATATTTTGAGGTACATAGAAGAGCATCATCAGATGAGTCAGGTGCAGGCACATGTTGTATGTCAGAAAGCAATCAGCTCCCAGAGGTCAAGAGATATTCTGCTCCCACAACCTATGCATCCGGTAGGAAGTGCAAATGAAGGAGCAGTAAGGCCAGGGTAAAGAAACTAGGCTTTCTGTCCATGGAAAATTATCTGGAAAATTCTGTTTCAAAGCATAAAACTGCATTAACAAAACCTGAATTTAGGCTGTGTTTGAGAGATATTAAGAGTTAATAGAGAATGTATGTAGATTTAATATAAAAACTGCTATTCTATGGGTCTTGAGAATGTCTGTTACACAGGAAGATGTTTTGGCTGCCCATGTTGAAAACAATATGAAACAAAGTATTTTGCTGAAGTAGTATTTTCTATTATAAAACTTGTTTGAGTAGTATTTTGCAGCAATACTGAAAGATACATTTTTTTTAAGAAATACACTTATTTATTTAAAATGTCTTGAATTAGTGTCCATAATTTAAGAGATGGGTAGTGAGATGGGTAGTGGAGACAAGACTTCAGACATTGACAGTCTCTACATGCTCCTATTTGAATCTTGTTAGTTGACCTCAGGGCAACATGTAGAGGTAAAGCTAAATTACTCCACAAAGCATGGCCTCCTGTGGACTGGACCAGGGTGGTAAAAAAGAAACATAGCAAGTGATGTTTTTACACTTCATATTGATAAGATCCTATTTAGATGAAGAAGAGAGAGATTATGAAAAGCGGCCTCTGCCAAGCTTAGGGCACCAGATGTCACACTGGAAAATTGCCTGGTTATTCTGTGGAATTTGTAGACAACAAAGGGAAAGGCTATTGTATCAAGTCAATGAGGACAGAATTACAAAGAAAATAATTTGTGGGTACTTTATTGAATTATGATATACATTAAGAGCTTGGAAATTGGATTTCCCTAAACCTGCTGTACTTGAATTTGTAACTATAGCATTCTTCCATTGTATTTGCTGAGAAATATTGCTGCTAACAATCAAAAGAGATTTATGATAGAAATACTTGTTCAGAAAAACACTTTTTGGTGGATTTGCAGAGCAAATATATTCCACACCATAACATTTCTGCAAAATGAAAAGATATTTCAGAAAAAAACAAATATGCATTCTAAGAAAGTATTTACATTTGTTTTTTTCAGTACTGTTTTACACTTTCTTTTGGCCTATTAGTAATGGCACATAATCTGATAGGCTGCAGGATGAGAGACTATATTATAAGCAAATTAACAGAATAATGCATTATCCAAAATATTGCAGAAATAAATCATTCTGATCACATGTCCAGGGACAGTCAAAGAGAAATTTTGACACTGGCTCCTTACTCAAGAGTGTGGAGAGTGCCTTTCAGGAAATCTTTATGGACAGAGGAAGGAGATGTTCAGCAGCCTAGATCTTTGTTTTCTTGTGTCCCTTCCAGGAAGGAAAATAGGAATTTTTAATATTTTGAGATTTTTACTTCCACCTGCTAAAGACAAGTTATACCTGTTCTGTTTTCCAGATAGATGGGTTTTTTTCAAAATGGATTTCCTTATATGACTCCCAATATCAGATATGCCCATTTATTCAGAAGCTGAATATTTTAAAAAGTTTTAGAATTTTTGTATTTTTTATACCACAGAAAACATATCATAGAACTAATTTTACTTTACATTGTGCACAGTGGCATAAGTGAGAGAGACACATGCTCGCTTTTTACGCATCCCTCACAATCTGGGAAGTAAATTTGCTAAGTGGTCTCAACTACAGTTTCAGATAGTAAAATATTCACATTCCTGATGCTAAGTAGACTCCATGTAACAACCAAGAAAAAGTAAAATAGAGGTACGATACAGGAATTCAAAATTTGGATCAGTGAACTTGTTTGAAACTTTATGGTGCAGCTCTTGTGTCTCTGTAAAGGACTATTTACGACATTTCTCCTGGTACATGTCGAAGACAAATCACATATATACTTTAAAATATATCTTTATCCTCCAAAGATAGCATTTTGTTGGAGCTTTGGTTTAATGGGGAATCAGTTGTTAATTAAAAGGAACCAAAAATTGTTCAATTCCCATATAACGAAAAGGATATAACAGCAATTTTTATAGAAAACATGAGCATGCAACTGATTTCTGAAATTCTTGCAGCCAGTAAAATATGTAACTTACAAGCTTTTACTTGTTAGAAAGTGTCATTCATCTTTAGGAACCGAATAAAGTATATAAACATAATGATCAAAAAGTCCACAACTGTGATAATAACTATGGAGTGACTGAATTATTTCATACATACAAAACATTTGATCTTCCAAATTGCAGCTAAAGATGCAAACAGCTTTAAAGAACCACCTCATACCTACTAAACATATTCCTGTGGCTCAACACCATACTTAGAAAGGGACAACAGCTAAGTAGCAACAGCAGTTTGGTAGGGTGACTTACCCAGCTACAGGACAAGTCCTATTTGCCTTATTCCCATAGTAAATACTACATTAACAAAAAACAGAAGTGAAAGAATATTTCTCTTACAGAATAGGTAAAGGGAGACAGACCGTAACTTCTGAGGAATAAGCAAAGTACTCAGATTGGTGGAGGAATCAAGACCATTTTCCTTACAGGTATTTAAAAAGAGGAAAAAAATTTCTAATAAATATTTTTTTCACAAGATTGCAGCATGAGAAAGAGCTCTCTCTCACTTAGCTACATTGAGTCAAATATGGTCATTATACAGAAAAGTGTACAAATTAGAACACTGTACAGCTACAAGCTCAACATGCTTCGCTTGTTTCTCATTAATCTTGAAATGCACTCACTGGATGACACAGCTTTTCCTGTGGAAAGCTTTTCCTGTTCTTCTTAAGTTATAGAAAAAGGATAGAAAAATGATAGAAAAGACACTAGGATTTTTATCTTCATCCTCACTGAGATTAATTAATAGAGCCTCTACTAGATATTTACATTATTATTGGTGAATGATTTTCATGTTAATATGCTTTTGGTTTATTTGGTTTACCTACTCATCTTTACAAGTGGGTTGTGATTACTGTGTATGAGTCAATCTGTCCCTTTTGAATATGCACTTCCAATGCACTAAGTGGATGCAGTGAACACAATTGTTTTGGGGGGCATTCTTTCATGACAGGTTGTAAAAGGTAAGTTTTGAAATTGGCATTCATGCAGCTATTTTTTTTGCCATCCAGCTTTCTGTCTTTCTCCACTTTCCATTTACAAATTCCTTTCGTCTGATAAAGAAAAAATTTATTTTTTCATCCTCCTGGCACTTGCCAGCACAAATGGGCCTTGGCCTTTCTTATCACATCTCTGCATACTCTGACAATGTTCCTATAGTCCTCCGACTTGGCCTGTCCTTTTTTCCACCTCACAAAAATTTCTCTATTGAATTTAAGATTATTAGGAGCTCTCTGCTCATCCACACAGGTCTCTTGACCACTTTGCCTGATTTCTTCATCATGGGGATGCACTGGTCTCACTGGATGACACAGCTTTTCCTGTTCTTCTTAAGTTATAGAACAAGGATAGAAAAGATGCTAGGATTTTTATCTTCATCTGCACTAAGATTAATTAATATACCTGGCAAATGAAGTTGCTAAGCCACTGTCCATCATATTTAAAAAATCATGACAGTCAGGTGAAGTTCCCAATGACTGGAAAAAGGGAAATATAACCTCATTTTCAAGAAGGGGAAAATGGATGAGCCAGGGAACTACAAACCACTCAGCCTCACCTTACCCTGATCAATTTGGTGGCCTTCTATGATGGGGCTACGGAACTGATGGACAGGGGTAGAGCCAATGATGTCATCTACCTGGACTTGTGCAAAGCATTTGACACTGTCTCACATGACATCCATGTCTCTAAACTGGAGAGACATCAATTTGATAGGTGGACCACCCAGTGGATAAAGAACTGGCTGGATGGCCGCGCACAGAGGGTTGTACTCAGTGGCTCAATGTCCATCTGGAGACCAGTAACGAGTGGTGTTCCTCAGGGATCGGTGTTGGGACCGGTCTTGTTTAACATCTTTGTTGGTGACATGGACAGTGGGATTGAGTGTGCCCTCAGCAAGTTTGCCAATGACACCAAGCTGGGTGGTTCAGTCAATATGCTGGAGGGAAGGAATGCCATCCAGAGGGACCTTGACATGCTTGTGAAGTGGGCTGATGACAACCTGATGAAGTTTAACCATGCCAAGTGCAAGGTCCTACACCTGGGTCGGAGAAATCCCAGGCCTAGCTACAGGTTGGGCAGAGAAAAGATTGAGAGCAGTCCTGTGGAGAAGGACTTGGGGGTGTTGGTTGATGGAAAAATGCACATGAGCCAGCAATGTGTGCTCGCAGCCCAGAAAGCCAACTGTATCCTCAGCTGCATCAAAAAGAGTGTGACCAGCAGGTCGAAGGAGGTGATCCTGCCCCTCTACTCTGCTCTCCTGAGACCTCACTTGGAGTATTGTGTGCAGTTCTGATATCCTCAACATCAAAAGGACATGGAACTGTTGGAACAAGTCCAGAGGAGGGTCACGAGGATGATCAAGGGACTGGAGCACCTTCCGTATGAAGATAGGCTGAGAAAGTTGGGGATGTTCAGCCTTGGGAAGAGAAGGCTGCGTGGAAACCTCATAGCAGCCTTGCAGTATCTGAAGGGGGGATATAGGGATGCTGGGGAGCGACTCTTCATTAGGGACTGTAGTGATAGGACAAGGAGTAATGGGTTTAAATTTAAACAGAGGAAGTTTAGATTGGATATGAGGAAGAAATTATTTTCTGTGAGGGTGGTGAGGCACTGGAATGGGTTGCCCAGGGAAGCTGTGAATGCTCCATCGCTGGTGGTGTTCAAGGCCAGGTTGGACATAGACTTGGATGTTATGGTTTAATGGGAGGTGTCCCTGCCCATGTCAGGGGGGTTGGAACTAGATGATCTTAAGGTCCTTTCCAACTCTAACTGTTCTATTTTAAGGTGTACTGGGTTCAGCTGTAACAGTTAGGTTTTTTCTTCCTACTAGTTGGAGCAGTGCTGTTGGCTTTAGTCTGGGAACAATGCTGGTAACATACCAGTGTTTTAGTTGCTGCTAAGTAATGCTTACTCTCATCAAGAACTTTTCAGTCTCTTATTCTCTGCCAGTGAGGAGGGGCACGGGAAGCTGGGAGGGAGCACAGACAGAAGACCTGACCCAAACTAGCCAAAGGGTTATTCTATAGCACAGCACGTCATGCCCAGTATATTAGCTAGAGGAAGTCACCCAGAAGGCCTAGATCACTGCTCAGGCCAGGCTGGGTATTGGTAGGTGGGTGGTGAGCAATTGTACTGTGCATCGCTTGTGTTTGGATTTTTTTCCCATTTCCTTTTTTGCTTTATATTCTCTTCCTTTGTTATTTCCTTTATCATTATTATTATTGGTAGTTGCAGTAATAGTTTTGTATTATACTTTAGTTACTGGGCTGTTTGTATCTCAACCCATGGGATTTATATTCTTTTGTTTCTTCTTCCCATCCCTCTCAGAAGGGGGAGGAGGGGAAGGAAGGGGAGAGTGAGCAAGCGGCTCTATGGTTCTGAGTTACTAGCTGGGCTTAAACCACCATACAAGGGCACCTGGTGCGTAAGAACAAATTATTAAAAAAAAAAAAAAAAAAAAGCCTTGTTACATCCAGGATAAAAATTTGGTCATGAGGAGATACAAATTGGATTATTTATTAATGAAATTAGTTCTGTATTTTAAAGTAAAATGATTCCTTCTTAGGGTGCTGAGCATAACATAATTGTATCAGCGCATGAGAATCTGCTTTTCCAAAAGGGTTCCTGTTCCACCATCAACAAAGAATCATTCTTTTAAGAGATTCAATCACAGCTTTTCCACTTCTGTCTCAGAAGTATTTTTTTTTTTCATACTTGCCAGAGAAATAGCTGCCTCTCAAATCTCACATTAGAATAGCCAAAAGAACACAGCCACACTCTGAAATCTGACATGAAAGTCAGGAAAAGTCTTGAGTGGTTTCTTGATTTCTAATTAAACCAGACAGGTCTGAATCCTACAGAATTTCAGATAGTAAGTCAGAACAAATGTCTTGACAGCCAGAATGTCCAAACTTGAAAGGACTGAAATACAAGAAGTATTGCAGGAAATATGGTTAAAATTTTATGTTTGGAATAAATCTCTATAAGCAATGAGGTTTACTGTGTTTAGGTTCTGCCATATACTCTGCAATAGTTCTGTTTTGCCTTTGATATCCAAACAATTCTGTTGCCATATGCATAGTTGTGTAAAGTATGTTCATGCACTGATGACATTTATCAATAGCTCAACTATTTTCTGTTTTTGAATGGAACTAAATTTTATTGGCTTGCAAATGACTGGCAGAACATCCATTCTTCAGATCAAATACTGAGCAAGAATTATATTTTACTGTAAAATATGCCAAGCAAAACATAATGCACAATTATAGTGCATATAATTTTAACTGCTGTATTTCATTGCACAATATTTGCAAAACAGTTTGAATTATTTGGCTGGTCTTTTAATCATGAGCCTCAAATCTTTAGAATTAGGCAAGTTTAAACAACAACTGAAGTGATGAAACAGAAAGATTCATATTTAGAATACTAGAATACTAGAACTGTATTTTTTGCATTAATTCTGATAAAATAATACTTGAATGCCACAAGTTAAATGTTCTGATATTTGACTTACATGTGGAAAATCCCAAATCTACCTTTCTTTCCTCTTCAGCAATCTTCTCTTAGGTATAGCATTAATGAAACTGCCTTATTATATAGACAGATAAAGAGCATGACAGTTTCTCTTTCTCAGAACTTAATGATATACGTTCTTAAAAAAAAAAAAATATTAGTAGTATGACAAAACCCTATGATGGCAACAGTCCATCATTCTTCAGTCCAGAGTTCCTCACTTATTTCACAACTGGAATTATGTTTAACATATCTGTGTATTAACAGGGTTTCTTCTCAAAGTGAAAATAGATTTACATAATTCTTTATGATTTTTACCTCAAAAGGGATATTTGAGATTGCATGCATACTCGACAGTTATTTATGAGTGAATATTTCAAAACATTTAAATAAATGTGAGTGCCACAAGATTGATATTAATGTAAATGTTTCACCAAAACATGGAAAATCTTGATTTATCTCCCACCCACACAGCAAGCACTTTGTGCTTATGTTTCACATTTATGACTATTATTTCTTACTAAAACAGCTTCTGAGGACTGGGATCACAAGACCTGAATTCTGATGTAACTCTGTGCTTGTTTACTCTCTGCATTAGGCAAATGAAGCTGTCTGGCTGCTGGTGTGTACAGTTTTATTTAACTGAAATTAAAGGCAGAGATTAGAGCTTGTTTCTACAATCAGGCTGATTTGTAATTGAGTATAAAACTGTTGTACATATGGTATTTATGATACTGTCCTGGGTTCAGCAGTAGCAGGCATTTTTCTCCTTCTTAGTAGCTGGTGCAGGACTGTGTTTTTGACTTTCAGCCTGGGAACAGCGCTGATAACACCAAAGTTTTCAGTTGCTGCTCAGTAATGTTTAGCCTGACCAAGGACTTTCTGGACTTTCTGAGTCTCATGCTCTGCCAGGGAGGAGGAGAATTCGTGAGAAAGCAGAGACAGGACACCTGACCCAAACTAACCAAAATGGTATTCCATACCACAGCACATCATGCCCACTATATAAAGTGGGGGCAGTTACCCAGAAGGGCTAGATCACTGCTCGGGTCAGGCTGGGTATTGGTCGATGGGGGGTGAGTGGCTGTATTCTCTTCCTTGGTTGTTTCCCTCATCATTACTATTATTGGCGGTAGCAGTAGTGATTTGCGTTATACCTTACTTGCTGGACTGTGCTCATCTCAACCCGTGGGAGTTACATTCTTTCGACTCTCCTCCCCATCCCTCTGGGAGCTGGGGGGAGAAGTGGGGGATAGCAACTGCATGGTTCTGAGTTACAGCTGAGCTTAAGCCATGGCAGATAATGTGTAGGAAAAAAAAAAAAAAAACAAAACAAAGACTCCCTATAACAAGAAAGCATCTATGGGATATGCTTTGGGTAGGTCTGATAGGAAAGGATAAGGATTCATTGTAATTATTCTTTCTTTGATTTAAATTTTCTGCCACTGAAACAGGAATAATTTAGTAGTATATGAAATACATATATAATAAAAAGCAAATAAATAAATAAATTGCATTTTACCTTGTCCCACTGAAACATCTTGCAAATGATTTCTTAATTGGTTCCATTCATGTAGTACTCAGTTTCTTTCATAGCTAGAGTGCAGCATCAGTTTTAAATACAAGTTTCTTATTAAGACCACGTTGTAATCTAGAAATGTGTAATACATATTGTGAGACTGTAAACACTACTTCACTTCTTCTATTCTAAATACATAACCAAGACCTCACAATATTATTCAAAACACGAAAAAAATACTCCAATTAAGTAAAAAACATTTTAGCCATAAATTAACACTCTGCTATAATATTTACCAACAAGTATGTATTAACAACTGTAGCCACCAATCTACAGTAATATGAATTTTAAACATCAAGACAAATCATACGTCTGTATCAGTCCAAGTGAAAGAAAAATGGGTTCATGATCACAGCAACCTCTGAAATACAAGAAATACAAACCTATAGAAAAACTGTTACAGTTTCACTGCTGGGAATATGAGTTGCTGATGTTTTCTGAAGACATTTCTCTGTACCATTTTCCTTTGCACCAGTCTTCATCAACTTCTGTGTCAGAAAATCCCTGAAACATAAGTGAAGTGATATTAATATTTTTTGACATTCTTTTCTTTTTTAAAGGTGGCTGTTTGCAAGTAACATGCATTCAAAACTGGGAGGATAAAACTGCCAATTGTTTCCCTGATTTAAAATAAAACATAATAGTACCTAAGTTCAGAAAAAGATATAAAAACCAGAGAACGAGTAAAAATAAAAGAATTGTGCAAAATGAAGAGCAGGTATGAACTGCCGGTATGAAAAGTCAACTTAGCACAAAGGCTCCCATCAAACAAGGATCTGCTTCCAAACAATAATCAGTAGTTTCCTAGAGAAGAGTGTAAAAATAATGTCTGCTTGAGGAATTTATGTATAAATCTAAGTATTATGCTTTCTCTACAGATACATGTAGAATCTTAGCACAAGCAATTTCTGTGCCTGTAGACAGCACACAAACGTTAGATATTGTCTACCAACTACAGTTCATTAGCTCTCTTCAATATGAGTCAGGACCTGTGCTATACACTTAACTATATTCTCTGTCTGAAGCCCAGGAAACAGAAATTCAATGAAATTGCAGGAACTGCAGAAATTGCAGAAATGTAATTCCTACAAGCCACAAACTTGGCCACTAGAGTTGCTGAATGCACTTATTGATTGGACAAAGTATGAAGAGTGAAAGAAGAAAGTGATTAATTTTCACTAACTCTCAGTTAAGAGGTTAAAAAATGTGTGCTGAACTCCATGGGAGTTGAGAGGTCATCTTCAGTTCCTCTAACTTCCTTGAAGTCATGTCCTACTTAATAGTACTGCAGGTAATCAGAATGGGGAGATACAGGGACAGGACTGCTGTTCTGAAGTTAGAAGTGCACAAAGTGTCACAAACCTCCCCCTCTGCTTTAACTTTTAATGTAGTGGGGGGCAAAAAGAGCAAGAGATTAGGTGAGTTGCAGTCACTTCTGCAATTCCAATACTGCCACTCTATAGTTTGGACAAGGCTTAACATCTCAGTACTTCTTTTGTAATAGCCTTTCCATATATCTTCTCTTAGAGAACAATATAATAAACAACATCCATTACAAAGGTAGTGAACCACTTATGCTAAGACAGTAGCTCAAATATGCCTTCTACAGAAAGATATCTATATAAATAGACTATAAACTATATAGCATTTTTGTTTGTTTGCTTTCCCTCCTACTTCTTGTCTTGCTTTTCCAGTGCTATGATGTAGAAATGGGGGAAAAAAGACAAAAAAAACCCCAAAAATACAAGAAAGCAAAGGTACTGAGTATATAATTAAAGCTTCC
>JAOEHX010043438.1:2762-17165 GCA_025448015.1 Bolborhynchus lineola | reverse complement strand
TGGATATAAGGAAGAAGTTCTTTACTGTGAGGGTGGTGAGGCACTGGAATGGGTTGCCCAGGGAAGTTGTGAATGCTTCATTCCTGACGGTGTTCAAAGCTGGGTTGGACAGAGCCTTGGGTGGCATGGTTTAGTGTGAGGTATCCCTGCTCATGGCAGGGGGGTTGGAACTAGATGGTCTTAAGGTCCTTTCCAACCCTAACTATTCTATGATTCTTTGATTCTGTTATTCTGTGTGGCATTACTTACAGAATGGGCACGGACACCTCACATTCCAGTGCCTCACCACCCTCACAGTAAAGAACTTCTTCCTTATATCCAATCTAAGTTTCTTCCCCTGTTTAAGTTTGAACCCGTTACCCCTTGCCCTATCACTACTGTCCCTAATGAAGAGTCCCTCCTCAGCATCCCTATAGGCCCCCTTCAGATACTACGAATACACTTAATATATTTATAGGTGTATGTGATCTTCCTTGACAATTAAAAGCTTGCAGAGCGCAAAAATGTGTCTAGTTTAATAAGCTGCAGAACTGTCCCATATGAAAATTCTGGGTGTTACAACACCAAGGCTGCTGCAGAAAGGTAATAATTCAGCCTTTCCACACGTAATTCAATATGACCTACTCTAATGAATGTGTGGCTGCAGTATATAGGGTAGTACAACTGGCTGCTTGAAAAATAATGGAGTGATCATCACACCAAAACTTAGTCGTTTTTTGGTTCTTGCTGATTTCAGTTACAACTGGAGCTGTTTGGCAGTGAAAAGTGTTTGGCATTGGTTATCCCACCAATGGTATTTTCTGTCCTCACTTGCGTGAGCGTGGTTAGAGGAGGCTCAGGCAGCACCCAGTGCTGGGTGGGTGCTGTAGCATGCAGGGGATGCTGGCTCTCTCTCCAGCCCAACTGCTTCCCACTCACCAGGGAAGGAGAAAGGAATTTACACCTCTCTTTCCTGGAGAGCTTACAGTCCTTGGGAAGCTCTTGGAGGGCTTACAGTCCTTGGGAAGCACACTAGGGGTGGAAAGAAAATGCTTCATGTAGCATTTAAAATACTGGACAGGATTTCACAGCAGGCATTTCCTCTCTTCAGAAGTGAGAGGAGGGAGAGAAAAAAAGAAAAACCCTAACAAAATACAGCTCACTTGGTAAAACTTTACACTTGAACCCGTTTCACTTAAGATTATGTCGCTGTAGGTCAAGCAATACACTAGCCTGCAGATAAGGTAAGAAAGAAAAGGAGCCCTCGTCTTTCTGAAGGCAGCATGCTGTTACAAGACCCTAAAAGATTACAAATGAAAAGCAGGCTAGAACCTCAAGTATGTGTGTTCTGGGAGTTTTGCCCTTTATTGTGTACTTGTGTGTGAGTGTGTATGTGTGAATAAAAGAAGATACCCTTAACTTGCTCAGTCTGCAGGCTGCTGGGGACTTTTGGAGGTTCTTTTGGTTTAGCTTTTTTCCCTAGTTGATTCTTTCCAGCTTGGAAAACCCATTAATTACAGCTGTAATTCCAAGGCTTAGATGCGTTTCTGGGCACAAAGGACCCTGCCATGTTTCTGGTCTTATTCAGTACTCATGGATAAGACAAAAAGGAAAAAAAAAAAATTAGTCTGAGAACCCCACCCTGAAATACTGCAGCAGAAAAGCTGCTTTTCTTCTTAAAAACTCCTAAATATCCCAAGTCCACACTTGCTTCTACTTAAGGCAGCTTGAACTAGCTTCTCTGCAAGTTTTCAGTCATCTGAATGCCAGCCATTGTCTAGCAACTGGTTTGAATGAAATGGTATCCTATACAGGCGTGTCAGCCCATTCCTTGGCACCACATCTCCATGGCACGTTTACTGTCAATACCAGGGATAGGAAGAGTAGATGTTCTCCTTGGTGGTATAATGTAGGTTGGGGGTTTGTTTCCTCTTAAGAAACTAGTATCAAAGCTGTTCTTAAAGTACAGGTTAAAGGTATCAGCATCAATCAGCTTTTTGTTTTTCCGTTCTTCACTGGCAAGGCATAGCACGGAGTTAATTTTATAAGTGTATTAAGATGCCTAGATTATCCTGAAATTGCAGTCTTTCCTCACCATTTAACTTTCAGTGTTCAGTAAGTGTTGAGGCAAGCATTTGCCAAGCATACCGAAAGGGACCTGACACTTCTGTTGCAAATAACTTTTCCCCAAAAGCGCTGCTTGTGTTGAAACAGTTTGGGCTCTGGCTTGCAGCCATGGGTTCACCTAAGCATATTACAAGAAGTGACAGGTAGACAGAAGTAATACATATTTTAACGTGCTTGACTTGGCTAGGGACCATAAAATGGGGTAGACTAGACTTTCCTTTCCCAGCACATGTGCGCTTACTCCCAGTTTACTGAAGGTTGCAGCACTGCCACTCAGGTCACAATGGCCCCAAGGCTTTTGAAAACAGACTAGAATTTTGAGTTCCTGCAATTTTTTGGAAATGTCCTTAGCTCCTGTGAAACCACTACAGAAAACGTGCCTAGGGAGCAGCCTGACAAATGGCTAATAATGCCCCTAAAACCAGCGAAGGACTGAGGTGACTGCTTCTGGGGTGGGTTTTGCAGCAGTGAGTGCAAGCTATAAGTGAAATTGGAAATGTTTCCAATTGGTATTCCCTAATATTTCAATAAAAGAAGGTATCATGTCTTGCATGTACTGTGCATACAGGGAGCCACAGTTGTTCTAATATAAATCACATGCATTCTGTCACTGAAACTAGATCTTGTACATTAGTAAATAGTTGTATAAATGATACTCAGCACAGGAGAATAAACTTCTAAAGCATAAAATAAAAAAAAAAATCAAATAATATCTGCCTTGTAGATGGTGGTGGTGTTTTTGTTGCATACAATGGAGTTAAGATAGTTTTCTTCAACTTGGGAGATCTTCAGGCAGGAGTTTAGAGAAACAGTGTGGGATTATGATGATATAAAAGGCTAAACTAAGTTGGTAAGTGTCATAATACGGTGAAAATATTGAACTCTTTGCTACCAGGAGGTATAAAGAAGCATACTCAGAAATAAAGCCGTTCTTGGAATCTCTTCAGCACTAGTAAGCACAGTTGATCTTCAGCCGAAAGTAGGGCTTGGATGCTATTGCTTGGGAAAGAGGTGGGCTGACGGGAGAACAGGAAAGAGAACAGAGGAAAGAGCCTGAGAGAGGACTAAAAATAGGACTTGCCAGAAGAGAGGGGAAGGAGAGAGTGGTCTGAGGGGCGGACAGCAGCCGTCTGCAAGCTGCAGAGCCGTGTTACGCATCCACTTTTGTCAGGGCGAGGAGGAGTGTGCCTACATTTCAAGTAGGAAGAATTAGGTCAGTCATTTAGGAGAATTTTCCTAAACAGGAAGGCAGTGGAATAAATGGCCTGTGGGGAACATGGAAACTTCAGTATTGTGGGATTTTAGTGACAGGGGACATAGATATATACCGGGTAGGGTTTAGACAGAGGGAAGTGGGAAGAGGACCATGAAGCTCTGATGTTGGTATGCGAGACACTTTGAAACAACGGGTCCCGTAATTAAGATCTGGCATGTATCTGACGTGCTTGTTTTGGTGGTGGTGCTTTTCTCTCAAAAATGATGTTTCATGGCTGTTGCTGTAGGGATATTTAGTGCAGTTCTGCAGCTGGAGGGAGGATTATGTGGTTTCTTGCTTCCTTGCAAACCTTGAAAAAAAAGGATTTCTTAAAGGTGGCCCCAGCTGTGCTGAAACACATGCATATAGTGACAGCGACGGAGAGCAGAGTGGGTTGGACCCCAGCTGCAGGGTGCCACTTCCCCAGGGCATTCATGACATCCAGGGAGGGGATGGATTACTTCATTCATTTTTTAGTTCAGATGTAATGGCCATGTAAGTACTGGCATGGAGATTCTGTCCCCACAGAAAACAGACTGCACAGTGAACAGAAAAGAGGAGGGAGAGGTGAAATGCAACTCTGTCATTTACTTAGCATCAGCTATAGCTGCTAGAATTTTTTTGTCAATGAGCCACATTTTATGATGTAGTAATTCTCTGTATTTTCTGCATATTATTAGCTCCTGAGAAGGTTCAGTTGTGAACTGAGATATCAAAATTGTTTGATGTTGAACTGTGAAATGATAAATGCGAAAATCTTTCCTGTAAAGAGTGAGACAGTTGCCTTTCTTCCTCTGCACATTACCACATGATGTAATATATAAATAACTTGATTTTTATGTGCTGTCATCTGAAGGTTACTGAAAGAAATGGATTGGCATAAAATAATCAGTAGATAAAATGCACAGTGGTCCTTTGTCATATGTCCAGAGTCTCACATTAGGTCCTGTACTACATTGGGAGGAAAGATGGAAAAAGCCACCATTTATGGGCCTGTTTCACTGATTTGGGTGCTTTCCTGGTTAACACATGAGACAAGTCTGAAACTCAGCACACCAAACATGATCTGGTATCAAAGTCTTTTACTTTATTTCTGAATTGTAGATTTCTCCCTTTAAGTAAGTCATTTGGATTATTTAGTAGCTACCAAATTAGTGGTTTGTAGCCTTAAAAACACACCGTAAAACATTTAGCAGAGCTAAGTACATAAGGAGGAAAATAATTCAGATTGTCAAGTCATTCATTCATGAGTTAGGAAATAGCAGTATCTAGCTTAATTACCTTCACTTTGGATTTCAAATTATAAACTTGATACAGAATAGATTTTTATTGTATTTAAATGATTAATTTCTGTTGAGTAACCTATAATGATTTATGTGGCTTACTTTCCTTTTTGAATCTCCAGTGATTTAAAAGCTGCAGAGAGCTTTCTTTCCTCTTTCTGCTGCAAGAATTTGTCCATTCCTTCTTGCTCTCATGTTTGTGATTAAGCTGCATCACTGCCACTTTCTCCTTTCTGTTGCCAGATCAGTGTCATCTGTCTTCAGAGATGAATCTAGCGTAATACTGGGTCAGGAGTATATAAAGCAATTACTGCATAGCTGTATGTATAGCATTTCAGGGTTGAATAGGTAAAAAGGGTTAGACCCTGTTTAAAGATAGCTATTTTCTTTGTAACACTGTACTGGATGCTGGTCTCCAAATCCTCATAATTTAGTGTAGCTGCACGGGCTTTATAGTGATGCTATGTGAAGACATAGAAAGCTTGCTCTTAATTCCTTGTAGATCATGCAAAGGACCCTCAGGACTTAACTAGTATGCATTGGACAACATGTTCATGAGCTTCCCATGCTTTGAAACCACATCACTAAAATGGTTTGAAAACACGTCACCGAAGTGTAACTGAAGCTGGGAGATAATCCTTTTTACTCAGTGTACTCTGTAAATGCCTGGATTTGCTGTAATTCCTTGTTTTCCATGCGTTTCCAATCTGACCAGTTTGTTCCTAGAAGTCGCTGCTCCCACACCATCTTTAGGTCTTGGTCTGCATCCAACGTATTAACAGCTGGTGGCTTTGAGGCATTGTGGCTGACTGTTGGTATGTGCACTTGAGTTTTGGGGGGACATGTTGGGAGCTGGCCATTTCTCCCAGTTGATGTCTGGCACACGGCGTTGGGGTGGGAGGATGGTTTTGGAGTGACAGCGTAACCTGGAGCACGGATGTCACAGGCTGGCTGCTGGTGCCAAACAGTGTTTTGGCAATCAGCAGTGAGTAGTTAAAGCATTGGAGAGCATGGGGATCCCTGAAGTGTTGAAGTATAAAAAGCTGGCTGTCTGATGCCGCTAGTTTAGTTGTTTAGACTTGAAAGATTTTAATTTGTTTGGGGAGCCAGTGGTTTCCTGATGTGGTGCTCCAAACTGGAAAGTCTCTTACTTGATATTGCTGGGTGTGTTTCATGTTCTAAACTGACATGAATGCCCGAGAGATTAAAAACTAACTACAAAGTGAATAATCCATCTCAGAAAAACAAAAGCTATTATGACTAAACACACTGTGATGCCTCATCATGTAGCCTTAGTGCATCAGACATGCTTAATGCCTTCAAAAGTTGAAAAGTGGGATGTAAAATTAGTATGATATTTAGCGGGGGAGGGTGGATGGTCGTGGTGGAAAGATGAAGAGGGAGTGCTTTTGGCCCCAGGCCTCCACATGATGACTTTACTCACGTAGAGGTGCATTTATTTAACTAGGACCCAGTATGGATTCAGGGGTGGTTCCTCTGGGATTTTTCACTGTCTGTGACTTCTTTCTTTCATGTCTGCCTGAGTTTGGAGGTTTCCCAATTATTTTAATCCATTATTCCAGAAAATTTGCAGGACCTCACTAATGGAGAGTGAGCTGGGATGCTCTGGGGGAAGCCATCCATCCCTCAAGCACCCTGTCTTGCATGACCCATGTTGAGTGGCTTCCTCTAAGAAGAAATAATTGATGACCTTCTTATAAAAAAATCTTTAAAGGCTCAGTTCTGGGCAGGTTTATGGAAAACACTGTGGCCTACTGAAGCTGAGCAGGCTTCAGGCAGCAGTTTGTGAGGGTCTGTGCCAGGTCTGGGAACAGGGAGCAGAGCTCTTGGCTGCAGTCATGTGTCTTGCTGGGGTGATGGAGATGGCAGTGGCTGGCTGAAAGAGTCATTAGCCATCTGACTGCAAAACGTCTGTCTTCTCTGCCCCCAAATGCCTTCCTTTTTTTCCATCTTTGAAGCACACTGGATTGCAGTAAAAGCTACAGAAACTTAAAAAATGATCCCCCCAAACCATAAAAATGGAGGAAAAGCATCCATTCACTGCAGAAAAAAACCCCAGCTTGTAATACTACATCGCTTTTGCAAGTAACAGGCTGGGGGAGGTGTTGTAAATTCATCAGTTACTTTTGCAAGCATCACGCAGTAAAATAAAACAAAAACTCTGTTGGTTTCTTTGCTGAATTCTAGTTAGTAAGATGCCCAGGAAATCAGAAAAGCCATGTTGATATTTTGAATTTCAGTTCATCATTTTTTGTTTTACTTCATAAGCTTTTGCATCACCTGAGTTAGGAAGTCTGTTGAGAAGTCTGTTTAGAGGAAGCAGGAAGCCCTTGGAGGAGATGGGCTTCATGCTCTGATATGTCCCTTGCCTATCTGATTCCCTTGTTCCTGTGAGGTTAGGGCAGTCACCAGCTTTTGAGCACAAGAGCAGTCTATTTAAATAGTGTATGAAACAGAAAATATTGTTCACAGGTGTTACAGTATTTTGGCCTAAGGGTAGTGTGATAATGTAGTACACCTGCCATGTGTCAGCAACTCCTGCAACTCTTCTATTTATTCATTTTAAATTGTGAATTGATTTTATTTTCTGCTCAGTGTAAGAGAATACAAATGATCTGGTGCCTCAAGCACACTCAGTCTCTGTAGCATTAAATACAGCTTTTAAATAGTGAATGATGCACGGGGGCCCCACGTGAATGCTTGGCTCCAGAGCAACTCTGAAAGGTCAAAACCTCACGGAAATGTAACCCAAGTAATCAAAGTCACTTTGCAGAATACCAATGTGTGCCATTGAGGTCTTTTTCTTGCCTTTTTAGTTTCTTGATGAAGTATCCATCAATCAGTTGTAATCACGGCACTACAAGAAGTTTTGATGTGTTCTCTTTTGTCTGCATTTTTTTTTTAAGTGCAGTGAGGAGAGGGTGAAGGTGGGGGTGTTTTTGTGCAGTTCTCTCATGACCAGCATTTGTGGGATGCTGCTGTTGTCTCCATTACTGGTTCCTCTGTTTCCTTTTCCTCCTCCTCATATCTGCCTCACCCCTGTAATTCCCTGTTGTTTCTCAGCATACTTATTTACTGAGTTATTTGTGTGTTATTTCTGCTCCCCCTTACCTTCCTGTAATTATAGTATTTGAGAGGATTAAAACTTTTCATTGAGCGGATGCTTTGCTGAAGTCTACTATAAGCAGCAAGTTTTTGTGTTTCTCAGGAGTCCTCCTTTTACCTTTTGGGGGTTTTGTTTGATTTTTGGTTGGTTGGTTGGTTTGCTTTTTTGTTAGTTTGTTTGGGTTTTCTAATGAATGAAGTATCCACCAGGCTTGGGTTTAATTTCTGTGCACTTCTATAGTTATACTCAGTGCTCCCAGGAGAGTTTGCATGGTCTCTTCCATACAGGAGCCATCTGCAGGAACTGTGGTGTGAGCAGTGATCCACAATCCTGCTTTTGGAGCAGGTGGATGAATCTTGGCACTGGGGATGAGGAAGGCAGAGCCATCCCCCGCTATGGGGTAGGAAAGGGTGCAGCAGCAACTGCAGCCCATTTTCTGGAGACCTGTACAGAGTGTTTGGTGGGAGAATGTGATTCCCTTCTTCTTCTGGTAAATCCTTGTCTGCCCATGGGGAAAACTGCTTGGATCAGCAGGGTGGGAATAAAACCAGCCAAAACAGCTTATGGTGGCCTGATTTTTCTTGCCCTGTTCAGAAATTAGAATAGCCTTGGGGTGATCTAGTTGGTATGACCAGATGGAGAAGAGAAGGCTGCATGGAGACCTCAAAGCAGCTTTCCAGTAACTGAAGGGGGCCTATAGGGATGCTGGGGAGGGACTCTTCATTAGGGACTATAGTGATAGGGCAAGGGGTAATGGGTTCAAACTTAAACAGGGGAAGTTTAGATTAGATATGAGGAAGAAATTCTTTACTGTAAGGACTCACCACTGGAATGGTTTGCCCAGGGAAGTCGTGAATGGTCCATCCCTGGCGGTGTTCAAGGCCGGGTTGGACAGAGCCTTGGGTGACATGGTTTAGTGTGAGGTGTCCCTGAACATGGCAGGGGTATTGGAACTAGATGATCTTAAGGTCCTTTCCAACCCTAACTATTCTATGATTCTATGATCTGGTGTCTTCAGGATGAGCAACAGAAATCGTAATTTTTCTGGGTTTTATTGCTGTGGGAATCCACCCATCATGAGAACAAAACAGACACTGGTAATTTCACTGAATCATAGGAATGAAAAGTAACCAGGAGATAAAAATGTTACCCTGTGCATCCCTATGCTCTGAAGCAGAAGGAAATGTATGCATTTTGTGAATTGACAGTTGCCAGCCCAAGTGGAAGGGGTAGCAAAGTCAGCAAAATTTTATTTGCTTATGCTTTGTAAAGTTGCAAACTGAGAGTTTTGCTGCTGCTTTTTATGTGTGCAGTCTCCAGTGATGACTCCATGCAGCTACAGATAACCTGTTCTTAACTGTCATTATTGTTGCTATACCATCTACTCTAAATCCCACTTCATGACAATCCAGTTCTTGCTCTACTGTTAGCAAGTGCTTTTTTACCTTCTATCTGCAAGAAGCTTGTATGTTTTGCAAGTCTCTGTCTCTTATCAACCCCCCTCCCTCTATTCCTTTTCTAGGAGTAGGCAAATTCTTTGAACCTTTTACTGCTGGTAACATTTTCTGAACCTATCACTGTTCTTCCTACTCTCTTCTTGGAAGTCTTTAATGCATATTTCTCAAAAACTATGAACCCCAAACTGAAACATGGTGCTGCAGAACCTGGAACAGGTCCAGCATCATGTACAAAACTGAAACTCATCTTGCTTAATGTGTTTCTTCAGACCCTCATGCTACTTCATGCCTGCTGCCTAATCCATATCACTTTTCACTTCTGAGGTCCCCACTTCTGTGGCTGTTACCCTTATGCGAATGTAGTCAGATTCACGTTACATATGGTTTTATGTCAGACTACTTTTCTCTTCTTTCAATCTGTTGACTATGCCAGCAGCGTGCTCCAGCCTCCCCATGGAGCATGGATTGGGCACTCTCCTTCACTGATGCTCAGAGGGCTGTGATTCCTCAAATTGTAAGTTCTCACAGGTTGTCACTGTGCTACTGGTAACTGTAGGCTAGGATTTGTTTGGGGTTTTTTAAAATCTTTTGTACAACTTCCCCCCCCATTTAATCATTTAAACAATTTCTGTGCTTCACTTATGAAAAAGTCACATTGGGACTCTTTTAAAAGCCTTTCTAAACATAGCCTCTGTCATCTGTAGCACTTTCTGTTTATCAGATGCCCTGTAGGAGAGAGTGAGAGAGGTATTGCCCTAGTTTGGCGTGACTTTGTGATACGTTCTTCTTGGCTGTTCATGTTTTATTGTTGTTGGTTGTGGGTTTGAGTTTTTTTTCTAATCTCATTATTTTTACAGGATAAGAAATCCTTCAGCATTTTGCTCTAGCAGTAAGTGTGTTGTAATTTCTGGCTTTTCTGTCCCCACTTTCGTTTGTAAGATCAGGGGCTGTGTTGTGTCTTATTTTTTTAGACCTTACCTGGCCTCTGTGGCATCTTGAGAGTAGTGATTAATGGTTTAGAGGTGATTGCTGCTGGTTCCCCAAGACTGGCTCCTGCTAGCTTGAAACAGCCTGGCTTACTAATGTGTTTGCTCTGTTCTTCTCTTACTCCATCTAGCCTTCATTTGCACATTCTGCGCCTCACGTGACAGATTCCCCAACTATCTGGTCCCAGCTAGCTGCTGTTAAATGAGGCACTGAATAATTCAGCCTTTCCTGTGTTCAGTAACAGGCCTGATTTTCCTTCTAAATCTATTTATAGACTCTCTTCCTATTGTTTGCTGCATCTCTTGCTGATTGTAAGTCACTTTGCATCTTAGTTTTCATTTCTCCTTCTATGTTGATGTTGTCCTTTTATGCACATCCCCAAGTTATATGTCGTTGGTTCTGCTTTGGTGTACAGTCTCTTTTTTGGTGTATTTCCTCCCCCTATCATTTAGAAGCTCCTGACACTTCCCATACCCACCCTTGCTAGGTAGAGGATAATCTCTCCAGAAACACCTAGAGCGTTTTCTTTCAGTGGTATTACCAGGGGGGTGCATGTGTGCCTGAGGTGGGGGAGTTTCAGATCCTAATGGGTAATTCAGGTCTGCTGTTGCCTTTTTGTCCCCTCTGAAGAGTGTGTCTGTCGGTCTTAAGGTGTCTCCTCCATCTCCTCTGGATTACATGGCTCCTTCCTCAGATGTTGTCGGTGTTTTTCCTTCTTTCAAGAAACTTGATGGTTTCACTTCAGATTTCACTCATGAAATCTGTATCATGCACTTTCCTAGAAGGCCAGACGAGTATTTTAACCCATCCCATGTTCTGCAACACGCCCAACCAACCTTTTTTATTGCTGCTAATTAACACCTTCCTGTCCTCCCTGAAGTCTCTCTCCTGCAGCAATGTTTGGGCCCACGGTTTGTGCCACCAAATCTGTTAAGTCATTTAACACAGAGCATGCTGTACTGACACAATTGCTGCCCAACCTGGTGCTTAGCCCCTTCCTCCATTGTTTTTCATCTTGTCAACTTTTTACTACTTTTTGGCTTTCTTTTAGTGCTTTTTTTTCCCCATGCTGACTCTGATGTGTTTGTTTATATTTTTAATGTTTAAGGTGCAGTGCTGAACAATCGCTGTGTTTGTGACCTAAAGTATAATGGTTGCCCTTGCTGGGGTGAAGGCCACCAGCCATGTTAGACAGATGAGTGCCCACTGATGCTAGGACAAGGGATGCTGCTTCCCCTTCCCCATGCTGGGGAAGCTCAGTGCTCCCAGCTGGGCCACTAGGCCCCCCAGAATCACACTGGTGCTGGCACAGGAGAGGTGACAGGAGCATGCAGTTGAGAGGGGGCACATCCCATTGGCCTTTTGGGGTTTTTTTTTCCTCACCTGTGTTCATTGAGGCTATGTCTCTGCAGTTGCTCTGGCTTCTTGATGACTGCTGGAGAAGACATAATGCCCGGGAGATGCCTCCTCTGTGAGGCCTCTGGTTGCTGCTGCCAGGATGGTGATGGGTAAAGAAAGAGCTGGTCTTAACCCCTGGCAAAGTGGTCCTGCATCTCCTGGGGACCCTGCACCAGGCTTTTGCAGCAGAGATACCTCCTGCAAGTGAGGGCAAAACTCACCCAAATTAAGGAGGAACAGCAAAAAGCCATTGTTTTCCTAATGAGTGACCCAACTGGAATGAAGTGAGCTGAGACTTCAAGCAGTCTGATGGAAACAG
This sequence comes from Bolborhynchus lineola, assembly GCA_025448015.1. Taxonomy (NCBI): domain Eukaryota; kingdom Metazoa; phylum Chordata; class Aves; order Psittaciformes; family Psittacidae; genus Bolborhynchus; species Bolborhynchus lineola. Next base: position 5,233 of record JAOEHX010043438.1, on the reverse strand, counting down.
TTTGTATTTCAAGCTTAGAAGTTGGTGTTTTGGCATGTATTCTTTTCTTGAAACATATATTGACATTTCTGTTACTGCTCTTTGCAGCAATATTGTTCTCCATATGCTCTTCTCATCAGCATCTCATCATTATTGGATAAATATGTCTCTAGTTATGCAGAACATTATTTTTGAAGTATGGGATCATTATTCGATTACATAAGTTCCAAAATTGGACTTCTGCAATGATTCATAACAATCTTCAGAAAGTATTGTAATTAAAAAACTTTCCACAAAGAGAATTAATTAGATCAAAGAAGCATTTAAATGTAAATTATTAATCTGTGCATTACAGGAAATAGTTAGTGACTACATATAGTACATTCAGTTATACTTGGTTCAATTTTGGTTTGTCATTGAGTCCTAAGTTACTATAAATTAATTTGCAGTTTCTTTTGTAATGTGATTTCCATTTGCTTAATATAGCAGATATGTTCACTGACATGTATTTATGTACAAATAAAGGTTTATTATGATTGCTGGGTTAGTTAAATTATGGACTCCGCTGTCATTTATCTGTGAATTCTGGTGCTTGGTAGATGTTCAGTCTGGAGAAGAGAAGGCTCAGAAGGGACTTTGTCATTCTCTTACAGCTACCTGAAAGGAGGTTGGAGTGAGGTGGGGATTGGACTCTTATCCCAAGTAACAAAAGATAGGACAAGATGTAATAGCCTCAAGCTGCACCAGGGGAGGTTTAGACTGGATATTAGGAAAATTTCTTAACAGTGGGGGTGATCAGATACTGGAACAGGCTTCCCAGGGAAGTGATGGAATCACCATCCCTGGATGTGTTCAGAAAACTTAGAAATGAGGCCGTTAGTGACATGGTTTAGTGGTGGTCTTGGCAGTCCTTGGGTAGTGGTTGGACTTGATGATAAAGTCTTTCCAACCTAGTTGATTCTGTGCTTTAAGTCTGTGGCAAATAATTGGTAATGGAAATGGTGATCTCCCAACCTGCAGTATGTTGGTAACTGTAGGTAACAAGGACTAGTTGTGTTGGAAGGTTTTAAGATGCGGGCTTTTTTGGGCAAGTGGTTTACAGGTTTTGCAATCCCTATGTAATGTCTTTATATAGTGTAAGGGCATGAAAAGATTTATTTTCTGTGATTTTATCTAATGAAAAATACTACAAAAAAATGTCATGTAGTCTTTTGAAGTTGTGTTTTAATACTTTGATAGTATCTGAATGTTCATCTTCCCTTAATTATTATTCTTCTGCAGCAGTCACTCATATTTTAAACCTTCACACTCCTGAAATTACATACATTTATCACTTTATTTTTAAGTAGTAAACTAAAGCTAGTTCTTGGGGATTTTTTTTTCTTGGGGGGGGGGGTGTAGCCAAACTGACTTTAGCCTTTGACTATGCAGTATTAGCAGCATCTGGGTTAAGTTTGGACTCAGCTAATCTTTTGGAATCTTTGAATATTGGGTTGTAAGCCAAAACTTAGCCATCCAAGAGCACATCTGGCTTGCATAGTATTACCTCATTTGTATAAGGTAGTGCTCTTAGTCTCTTTTCATTAGTTTGTTTTCTGTTTGCTGAAAAGGGAAATTCGATACCGGGTTGTGCTGGCAACAGAAAATGTTTAAGCAGCTTTTCTTTCTTCCTGTACTGAAATTCACATTGAAAGTCATGATTTTGGTACACATCCAGGTATAGTAAATAAATAAGGAGAAGAGATTGAGAGCAGCCCTGCGGAGAAGAACTTGGGGGTGTTGGTCGATGGAAAAATGAACACGAGCTAGCAGTGTGCTCTTGCAGCCCAGAAAGCCAACCATGTCCTGGGCTGCATCAAAAGGAGTGTGGCCAGCAGGTCAAAGGAAGTGATCCTGCCCCTCTACTCTGCTTTTGTGAGACCTCACTTGGAGTACTGTGTACAGTTCTGGTGTCTTCAACATAAAAAGGACAAGGAACTGTTGTAAGAAGTCCAGAGGAGGGCAACGAGGATGATCATGGGACTGGAGTACCTCCCGCATGAAGATAGGATGAGAAAGTTGGTGCTGTTCATCCTGGAGAAGAGAAGGCTGCATGGAGACCTCATAGCAGCCTTCCAGTATCTGAAGGGGGCCTATAGGGATGCTGAGGAGGGACTCTTCATTAGGGACTGTAGTGATAGGACAAGGGGTTACGGGTTCAAACTTAAACAGGGGAAGTTTAGTTTGGATATGGGGAAGAAATTCTTTACTGTAAGGATGGTGAGGCACTGGAATGGGTTGCCCAGGGAAGTTGTGAATACTCCATCCCTGGCGATGTTCAGGGCCATGTTGGACAGAGCCTTGAGTGGCATGGTTTAGTGTGAGGTGTCCCTGCCCATGGCAGGGGGGGTTGGAACTTGATGATCTTAAGGTCCTTTTCAACCCTAACTATTCTATGATTCTGTGATTCTAAGTTTTCAGCCAATTACGTTTGACAAATGTGTAGACACTGT
>JAOEHX010043437.1:33301-46709 GCA_025448015.1 Bolborhynchus lineola | reverse complement strand
GTTAACATCAACTACATTTCAGAAGTACACTTTAAATTTTAAAATATATAGTAGCATTGGTACAGCTATAAGGAAATTACACACATGGGGACCTGTCCTGGCTTCTGTGAGCTAAATGTCCTCCTTTTTCTTTCCTGCAGCATAAAAGCATTCTCAACACCTGCAGAAAATAGTGAGCCATACCAAAGTAGCACAGCAGCATCTAGACTCCTGTCTTCTAGTGACAGTGAGCTTCATGAAAACAATTCTGTCTGCAAGTGTCAACAACAAACTGTGACACCAGAAAGGCTAGTAACAATCCATACTTTCAGTAAGCTTTTAAAGTTTTAAGACATCCATCTCAAGCTTTCTACACCAACCCTTTGAAGTTGATCTTTGTAACTCATGAGCAAAAACATCAGCCTTCAGCTTTCCACATGCATATTCAACAAATTACAAACTTTTTGTATCGTATCTCCACACTTTCTTGAATAGAAATAATATATATTTATAGCTCAAAAAGATCAAACTGGTTAAATCATAACCAGTTTTTAATATACAGAGTGCTACAAACAAACAAAATGATCACAAAATTATACCAACAGAGAAAATCCAGACTGGTTTGGAATTTTTAGCCATCTGAAAGATTACAATTGCGTGCTTTTCTCATGAGCTGCTATTTAAATAACCTGTTCAACTGACCATCTGTAGTACATAGTAGCAGTATGACCATCCAGTAGATCTGAACCCAAGACAGGCAGCAATCACTGTAATCTCACTGCCTTTATGGGCAGTGACTCTTTGCACCCAGTTTATGCTAAGGCCCAATGTTTATATTCCTCTTGCATCTGCATAAGAAATGCTGAGGCTCTTTCCCAATTTACTTGACTGGAGAGGGGTGTATATAGGAAATGAAATGGGGAGATGTGAACTTATTAAAGTGAGAAGTCCCAATAGAGGATGCTAAAATCTATAATTGTGAAACTATAAACAGACACAAGGATGGACTATGCCATCTAGTCAAATCTTTCCCCTTCCAGGACTTGGACGTTATAGCCCCTGATGAAAAATTGGTTGGAAAGAAGACAATGGTGTCGCGGTTTAAGCCATAAATCAGCCACATAGTTTGTTCACTCACTTCCCCCTTTTTCTTCCCTCTGCTCCTGGAGGGATGGGAAGGAGAATCGAAAAGAATGCAACTCCCACAGGTTGAGATAAGAACAGTTTAGTAACTAAGTTATAACACAAACCGCTACTGCCACCACCAGTAGCTAATAATAATAGCAAGAGAAATACAAGGGAAGAGAATACAACAGCTCACCACGAATACCCAGCCTGACCAAGCAACAAACCCACCACCCCCTTCTGGGTCTCTGCTCTCCGTTTCTGCATCCTGGCCATGACGTGCTGTGCTTTGGTCAGTTTGAATCAGGTGTCCTGTCTCTGCTTCCTCCCACCTTCCCCTCCTCCCTAGCAGAGCATGAGGCTCAGAAAGTCCTTGGCCAGACCAAACATCACTAGGCCATAACCAAAAACATTGGTGTTATCAGCGCTGCTCCCAGGCCAAAAGTCAAAAACACAGCACTGCACCAGCTACTAAGAAGGAGAAAAATGACTGCTACTGCTGAACCCATGACAAATGATAATGGAAGTGTATTTACATAGTATGCACCATTCAGTAGGAAGATCTGGGGAACTGTTGCGGACTCCCATGCATGGGAAGCAAAAAATTCATCAAGCTTACCTTTGCTCTATCAGACCAGCCAAAAGACTGTACTGTCACATCCAGCCTCTTCATTAACATGCGTCGGCGACATTCGTACTCACTCTGAAGAGCATCATTGATTTTTTCCAATCTTTCCTGCAGTGTTATAATAAAAATTCAAACATTCAAATCTATAAAGTTATAGAAGTTGATTTAAAGTTAACCCCACTCAGCAACTGAGATGTCAATCCCAGGATGATCACTATGAACTACATAAAATTTGAGATGCATTTGTGTAGTGCTACTATGTGTATACAAAATATTTTGAAAGTGGATGAATCCACAAAAAGTCTGGTTTATAACATTAATTCTGGAAGTATCTGATTAGCGTCATTAGTATTAAGCAACTGAATTTTAGTATTAATATTTAGCAATAGACCACTGACTGTAAAATGAACAAAGTTAGATGAGGCCATAAGCATTAATTTTGACATCCCATTAAATAGAGAAAAGAAATGGAGAGACTTTTATTTACCATTTGCTCAGAATTCAGAGGTTTTGTTAGTAGCGACTTCCCCACATGGTTATTTTGAACTTTTGAGAGAATGTCCTTTATCTGAAATGAAATACATACTTTTCTCAGAACACAAATTATACTTCTGTTTATTCCAGCACAACTTGCAGTAATCACAATCTGCTACTCATAAGATCAAACGTAGCACATTTTTTTTTTAGCAGACTCATAAAACCAGATATGCTTCCTCTGGCTTACCTGTTAAAAAAAGATTTCTTGAAAGCTTTTACTGCATGACTAACCTCCATACAAAAATATTTTGTGGCACACCACTTTTCCCATTTATAATAGAAAAATATCTACATGGCAAATTTATCAAGTGCATACAGGCAGAAGGGCTAGTTAATCATTTTACTTATTATTAAGTGTTGTACCTACAACTAAGAAAATGTAACAACTGGAAGCTAAGAGTTCTGTTGCCAAATGCTAGACTTGGCTACAAAGTTCTGGTGATGGGTGCTAGTAAGAAAGGCAGGAGATACGACAGGTATACAGCCATTCTCTCTTTTCTTTCTCCTAATCCTGTGATAGCTTCCATTTAACATCACGTTTAAGACCTTTGCATTCACCCCAAATCAGCCTTGCTTATATTTTTTCTATTAGTTTTTGCCCTCAGAAATTAGGGATGAGGTGTGCTCTCTCTTTCTGCCTTCCAAACTCCACTGTGTTCTCCTCTCCCAGTACAAGAAACCTCTACATCCTTTTCTTGAAGGAACTTCCTTTGCACAGCTCTTCTCCAGGGTTGTCCGACTTGTCTGTCTTCTAAATGCAGCAAACTTGTTTTGCTTTCACACTAAAATCCTACAGATGTAAAAAAGCCATGCAAGTAACAGGCCCTCTCCCCTAAACATCTAAATATTCAAGTGCCCCCTGGCTGAGGAGGAGGAAGAAAAAAGCAGTATAATCATGTAAAATTTTTACTCAGCAGCACAGAGAGATTCATTCCATGTATCTCCCATAATCTTAAAGGGGATCGGTCACCCACTCTCTCCACAAATACTAGGGAGAAATAAAGAGCAAAACTTTTAGCTGCCTGACAGAGAAGATAAATTCCACCCCAAGAGCCTATTTACATTCTGCAATGAGGAAGTCAGATTAAGGATTGCATCTGTGAAATGAATTAGAAACTGGTGGGACCTGAAAAAAAATGAAAAAGCTATCCTTCTGAATAAAGCTGAAGTTGGCTTATTCTCTGGCTGCCAATAAGTCAAGCATTTTTATCCTCTTCTGCAACTAAGGAAATGACACTATCAAGTCAATATCTCCAAGTAAGAAGGTCATACGCTAAAAAGCAAAAATTTAAGTTCTGGACAGAAACAAATAAAGGTATATAAATCCACAATCCGTTATTGCCCAAAGTCTTCGGCTTGCTGCAGCACATTTGAATGGGTAACATGAAAACTATGTTACTTCAACTCATGCCTTAAATTTGCAAGGCAAAGTATGCCTCATCAGGTACATCACATCCTCAGGGAAATGCTGAAATACTTCACGTCATAAACAAAACAGTTAAACACTAAGATGGCTTTCAGAATAAAAATTCCTTTACACTTGTCAGATAGGGCTTTTGTAGATTAGACTCTTGGGCCCTTAAAGAAGAATGATTTCAGAGATAATGCTTACAATTTAACAATTGAGAGAACACATAAAAGCCCATACCTTTTGTTCCACATTGGTTAACAAGGGAGGAATTTCAGAAGATGAGGAGTTGGGCAGGCCCAGGGCATTGCAAATAGCTTGCACTTCCTGGTAAATTTCATTGTCTTTTTCCAAATGAGAGCCTTTCATCTTCTTGCTCTGTAGTATCTTTAAAGCCTGAAGCTCTGTACTTAGAAATACTAGAGAGAAAAGCATCATAATGGCAGGTTTAGAGCCATATGAATATTTCTGCATACACATTCTCATACAAAAATACAAATTTACATTTATAAGACAACCCCGATAAAATGAGACTCTCAGTTCTGCCCTGGACAGGTCAATATCAGTTTCCCATTCCTTACCTGAACTAACTCTCACCTGACTTTCCATCTTCAGTCTACACATTGTATTCAACTGCTTAACCTACATCTGCCACAAGACCTCTAGTTCCTTGGCCAGTTTTGTATTATCGCACTGATTCCTGCTGCTACTCCTTTGTCCAAGTCCATCTTAAACCTAAACTTTACTTCTCTTAATCATGCATTTTCAAATCAGGTAGCATTTCCTTTTCAGATGTCCAGAAACTTCTGAGAAACACAGGAAGCAAGGTCTCAGTTTCAGCAGAGCTGGAACTGGACCAGAAGAGGGATGAGGCCCAAGTAGACTGAACTATACTTCACAAATAAAGTTTAATTTCTACTAAAATAGTTTCCTAATAGTTCTCTATTTTCCATTTCTGCACAAGTGAGCTGATGCATGCTCAGCTAGGTTGTATAACTGTACACATATACTTAAATACACATAAAGAACTATTTAGTGTAATTGTAGAATAATGACAGAGCATGCACATGCAATACTGTATTCTAGGTGGGAATAAAAAATGCTTGTAACTTACAGAGGAGTTTAAGACAATCTTCTTTTTCTCTTAATCTGTCCTTGATGTCTCCAGATATAAGAGATGAATATGGACAAGCCATTTCTCTCAGAAAGCCACTAACCTCAAGCTGGAAGCTCTCTATATCTTTATCACCTATGGGAATAAACAAGTGCAAAGCTTTGAAAAAGGTGGTGATGCCACAGCAGTCTTTGATGCAACTGAACATCACTATGAAGTGAACAGCTTACATCACAAAGCAGCATATCAGTGTAACTAATTTTCTGTTGAACAAGTTTTAGGAGTCACAAACCCATTATTTCCAAAGATTGTTTTCAGTTTTACTACTTTTACTACCAAAACTTACCAAGTTCTAGTACTAAAAAAAAAATCAGGTAGCGGTAACGTGCAACTCAAGTATCCACACACAGTGCTGAAAGGAACACTGCACTGGGCCAAGTAGCTGAAAATATTGGGCAGTGGAATTTAAGCCATCAAAATCCCTGGAAGTCCCAAGGCCAGGCTGTATGAGACTTTGAGCAAGCTGGCCTAGTGGAAGGTGTCTCTGCCTGTGGCAAGGAGGTTAAAACTAGATGATCTTTAACGTGTCTTCCAACATGATTCCATTAAAATATGACTACGTAAAACAATTACTCAAGGATGCATGAACATACTTCTCGTACTTATGAAAAAAACCTCAAACCACAAGTATCTTTTTTCTTTCAAAAGAAACTTCACAAGACTTAATCTATGAGATACACCCATGCAAATATAAGCCTGTTTGACTACTCTTTCTCTATCTGCTGAACTTCAAGACTGCAAATTCATTATCAGCTGAACGATATGGGCTTAAACCCACTGAGCAAATACTAAACTGCTTTAATAAATTAACATGAACACACCATCTGCTGCAGTGATGCTTTCTTCCATATTACCAAGTGATTTTATTTGGGAACCTAACCAAACACAAAGCTCAAAAAACTCAGGTGAAGACAATCCATTTTCTGCTGCTTTGTTCAGGGCTCCCTCCTCCAACAGAGGACCAGTGTATCTGCAGAGAGAGATAAACATTACAGATACGAAACCAGTTAAACATAAAATATGTATGTTTCAAAACCATTTTACCACAAGCTGGTTAGTAACTGTACTGGAAGTAATTAATCTTTTTAAGTTACTTTTATCAAGGAATAAGAGAGACTTTTTTTAAACAGACGAATAAATGAGTGGTGAACAAAATAGTCTGTCAGAAAACAGAAGGCAGGTATCTGCACGTATCATGTGTATGTGAAAACAGTATCATGTCTCAGTACATGCTGAGCAGACAAGAATTCGAATTCGAGTGTTTAGTCGACCAAATTTCCCTACAACATTACCCTGCTGACGTACTTTTGGGACAATAAGTCAACGTGGTAACAGAAAACCGAATTCAATTTTACGCTGTTTCGGCTGTATTCTACCTGGAGCAGCACTTTGCGGCCGGCTAAAGCCGGGCGGACAGTGGGGGGCCCGGCCTCCCCACCGTGTGTAGACGCGGCCGCTTTCAAACCCCACCGCACCCCAACAAACACCCGTCCAGACGCGCTTCCTTAGCCTAAGCCCCATTACAACCAGGGTAAGCCCAACCTAGATGCCGTGACCCCGATCCCGGCCGAGGCTAAAGGCCCAGCCACGGCCGCCACCGAGGCCTCGCTTGGTACCCGCCGGAACGCGAAGCCCGTTCCTCTGCCGCACCCCTCCGCCCCCCGACCCAGGCCCGACCTGCCCTCCGATGCGAAGGGTCCCCGCTCTGTGCCCGACAGAGCAGCGAGGCGGCGGGGTCCCCTCAGCCTCCCTCCCTGCAAAGTGTGGGGCTGCCTCTCCCTCGATTACCCCAGGGCCTCCAGCGCGTCCAAAATGTCGCATTCCATCTTCACGGCGGGAGCCAGCTCCTTCATGCCGGCACCGCCACCCGGGCTCGCCGCGGCCCTCCGCGCCGCGCTGTGCCCTGCTCAAACCGCTCCTCCGCAAACCTGCGCCTGCCGTTGAGTTCCGCTGCCGCCGCGGGCCCAGGGCCCGGCTGGAGGGCCCGGGCTGGCCCCGCCCCTCTCCCGGCGGCTGCCGCTGCTCTGAGGGGTGCAGGGTGGCCCCGTACCCCCGAGCCGCACGCCGCTGGAGATGAGCTGCCAGGCAGGCCGGCCCTTGCGTTCTTGGCTCAGTGAGGAGCGCCCAAACTCCCTCACCCTTCCCTGGCGGGGTTGGTCTGGCGCTGTCGCCTGCTCCGGCTTTGGCCCCAGGCTTGCCCGACACCTACCCCCCACCGCCAGGCGTTTTGTGTGGATAAAACGTTTTAGGCCTGGACCACTCCCAGTGTTTCCGATCTCTCCGAATTTCGAACTGTGAAACTCTTGCCCTATGTGGTGCAGACCACGATTGCGAGGCCGCTGTAGCCCCGATTTTGACCTCTGGGGGCCAGCTCCTGGAGCCTGGTTGAGGTTAAAAGACAGATTGTTTATGATAGTTTTGATAAATAATGGAGAGAAGCTGGGGTAGGCAGGTTGCATTGCACAAACACAGGTGGTAGTATCAGCTATGAGCATGACCAGCAGCTCCCGCCTGAGGAACACAGCATTGCCAGCCGGATGTGGCTCTTGTGATGAAGACCTTGGAGACGGCACACAGCTTTGCTGCCCATGTGGTACTGTGTACTGCACATAGTAAAGTGAGATGGCCCACCGTGTCTCTCTGAGCACATCACTTTTCAGTCCTGTGGGCTGCAGAGATTTGCAGTTTTAGTACTGTTGGGCCTATTAATTGGAAAACTGGAAGGTTTCCCAAAACACCTTGTCTTTGCCTGAGCATTGATTGTCTTCTATTTTGAGATGTCTGGCTTGTCATTTCCAAGCTTTTTTTTAGGGGCAGCAATGTTACAAGAGAGACATAAACAAGTGCCAGCTTTTTTTTGTCTGTTTGGTTCCAGACTATCTCTGGTTTATCCCTTACTTCCAGCCACTTCTGGTGAAGCATGCCCAAAATTCCTTCTAAAGCCATACTGTAGCACTAGTTTCTCAGAGTTTCTTGTTTCATGTAGTTCAGCTGTAGGCTCCTATCTTTCCTATTAAGTAGAAGGAAAATTTAAGGTTTTTATTTTTTTTTCCCCCCCCAGTCTTGCCTCATAGAGACCTTCAGAAAACTCAGCGACTGAATCTGTGAGGAAGTGCTGTAAAGGTGCGCAAACAGACAGAATTACAACATAGATATTCATAACAAGCAAAATATTCACCATTGTTGAAGCAGCTATTTTGAATTATTTCCATTTAGCAGAAGACGTGACTTTATTGAGTACTAAGCTTTAAAAAAATCGGGAATGAGGAGAGCCACGACATCCTCCCACACACAGAGACAGAAATCAAGGAATTAAAAACATTATTTATGGCAGTTGATGCAAAGAAGAGCATCTTTAAGTCTTATAGGGTTATGTCAGCCAGATGATGTACATCAGTGCCAGCAACTCGGTAGTCTCTTTCACAACTCTTAACTGTGTCTTTTTCCATATGACTGAGGTTCAAAAGGACTTTTGCTTCAAATCGGTTAGCATAATTTTTCTAAATGAAGGGACATGTATATGAGAGCGAAGATTCTAAAAATAAGAACTGTTACTCCTGTTTAAGCAACACAGATATCCAATTATTAAAGAAAACAAGATATACAGAAATAGAAATAACCAGTTTTCTTTTCCTCTGTTTTCTGAAGTTGCATCTTGATGCTACCTGAAGTGAATCATCACTGCACAGTTGTCTGAGAAACCGAGTAGTTTTCATATCACCCAATATGCATGCTAACAAAAAGAACTGAGAACAACTAGAAGTGGAACTAGCATAACATAATCTATCAAAACTGAAAAGTAATATGGTAATTTAAGAGATACTGTGTGGTACAAGTAGGTGGCAGCATTATTCCCTGGGTCTCTCTTAGTAAATTTTTCTGCATGCCATAAGTGTATTTTACTAATTTGTATCACAGGACACTACATAAACTGTCGATTTCTCCTACTGTCTTTTGATAATGTTGAATATATATGATAGCCAAGCTCATGCATCAATCACTCTTTTTAATTCCACAATATTTTTTTTTTAATCCTAACTTTTCTGTATTACAGAGGTATTATGCATATGAGAAATAGAAGTTTGAATTTCACAAATTGTGTCTTGAGAACCACAGGTGAAAGTCATTTTGTGTTGTGATCATACACTTAGGCTGCCTAACATCTTCTCACAACCCTGCTGTTCATTCAGTCCACAGCTTTCTCCTTGCCCATTCCTGACTTTCCCATCCACAGGAGAGGAAACAAATCATGATAAAGCTGCCTAAAAAAATATTTCATAGCAGCCTAATCCCAGAGGAGTAGACTTTGCCCAATGCCCTTTGTAATAGACACACAAGAATGCCAAAGGAAGAGGTCTTGGCACACAGCTGTTACTTTCACAGGAAAGGCGTATATGGCTGCAACAAGGTCATCAGTGCCCTAGCACTTCTCAGGTTTTGTCAGGATTTCTTTTTCCCTAGTCTGCCAGTTAGCTATCTCCCTCAGCAGTTACGTAAGTCCCGGAGCTGGCATGAGGAAGGAGTAGAAATGCATAGCCAAGATTAGAAAGTGAATATAGCACTGGATTAGTAGTGACTTGAATCAACTCAAACTGATACAAAATCGCATCTTATTTCAGCATGCAGAGGCAGCTCTCTACACCTCTCTTATTATATATTTATTGGAGAGTACCCAGAGTTGAAAGCAAGGTGAAGATAGGAATTTGCGAGGTACACCTTCTGTCAGTTCATATTTGATCTCTACAATCTCAAGTTGTCTGTGGTCTTATGAAAACCCAAACTAGATAAATCCATTTCCTGTTGATGTTAAGCTGCAGTAAATGTCAGCCACTTACCAAACTACTTGTATGAGTATGACAAGTCATATGTTGTTATGCTATTCAAAACTGCAGGAGAGGTGTTCCTATTGCCAGGCTTGCAAATGGGCACCAGGCATTCTCATACAGCCTAACATTACGGGTAGGGTGGAAGGACTGCTTCCTTCTGCAGCAGAGCAGTCATCTCCTGGTATGTGATGCCAACAAAGCAGGCTTTTGCTGGTACGTGGTATATGCAACTTGTCTGCTCCTGGTAAGGAAAGCAAAACTGTCCACAGCTATACTAGGTGCACATCTTGAAAGATTCAGTTGCTTTGTCCTTCTCCTATGCAGCACAGGAATAAAAAATTGGATCCCTTGAATTCAAATGAGGAGACTGTTTTAGTGCAGAAAAGGTACAATTTGTAGTACCAAGAAACGTTTAGCAGACAATTATTGACCACTAGAGGGAATCATAGGAGTGGAGGAGTTGCGTATACTACGTAATACTTTCCTCTAACACAAGCTTGCCTACGTGCAATGCTGTAGTGTATGTGCACAGTTCAAAAATGATTGAGAAAAGACAGCATTTCATGCATGCTTAAGTCGATATAAAAAGCTATATTAATTGAGTTTAAAACAGATCAATAACAAGCTTAATTGTTAAAATGAAATAATTTGTCTACACAGATATTTATCAGTTTAAATTAATGTATTAGCCCTGTAAACCTTTTCAACTTCCATCTGTAAAAAAGTACTAGCCATTCTATCAACCTATTAAAAAAATACACACTGTTCTTCAGACTTGCGGACATTTAAACAACTGTAGCTTACTTGTTTAAAAGCTAATGTTAAAATGGTTTTAATCCTCCTATAAAATGCTTCTTATATTTACAGATTATTTGGAACTACCCACCCCAAGCAGTATCAACTTAATTACATCATTGTGGAACTGGACTGCAAGTTAAAATTGATCTATATATAAATTACATCACTGTGGCAAATAGAGTAGATGTGAATGATGAGTATACTAACATCACTGAACCTGAGTGCATTTATGCTGGCTACAGGAATCCTGACCATTAGTTTAAGGGCTACCCTCCTGAAACTGAAGCTGACTTCCCATCATAAACATTTGATTTAGAAATCACCCTTATAATATCTCACAGACCAAACCAAGCCACCTGAAGTTGTGATGTAAGAGTTTTCAATCCAAAATGAATTATTTCAAGATATTACACACAGTGATAAATTCTGCAGAATGAAAAATGCAAGTTCTTGAAAGTGGACTGCTCTCAGACTGCTTTTTTCAGGGGACATATCTCTGCACAAACGGAGGGGAGAGGTCAGAACCGGGCAGTCATCAACACCTTGCACAATGACTGTAGTATACTAACTAGCCCTCCTTTTCCAGTACTTGTCTAAGGAGACACTGGCTCTTCATTGTCCTTGAACTGGAATAAGATGAACAAGGCACAATGAATATATTAGTACACAACAGTATAGCCAGAAAGGTGTTGACTATAAGCATCTTTACAAAAGGAAAGTCGAGCAACTCATGGTATTACCAGCACCTTTCACCTCTGTCACAGACTCAATTTAATTGTCTTCTCACAACCAAGATAGTCATTACTCCACGAGGACTATTTACTTCTGAAGTTTCTCATGGATTTTTTAAAGAGAAAGTGAGAAGATGATTTAGTCTGTAGGTGCCGTGTGAACATTTGTTTGCAGAAGAGGCTCTGGAATATGGGTCATAATTTTGTGGACATTATTCAATTTTGAATGAGACTGAAACCTCATACTAGTGGAACGTATTAAGTGAGCAAAAAAAGACAGACCTGCAGTAAGTCTTGCTGCTGCTACAGCAAATGTTCAGCCTGGCAGGACAAAGCAATGAATATTCCAAGTTCATATTTCTCATTCTTTTAAAAATAAACTGTGCCCATTTTGCTCTTCAGACCATACGGCATGAATCATTTCAGTGAAGCATTCATCACATCATGATTTACACTGACGTTATTTCTTAGAAGTTAAGTGGTAGGGCTTCACTGTTAAGAGCTTCATGTATTACAACTATTCTCTGTTCTCTTTCACTTGTTTCACTGAAAGGTGACTTTATTAATCTCATCTCAAAATTAGAATTACAGGAATGAAAAACCAAGCACAAAGTGTTCCCGCTTTTAGGCTTTCTGTCTGAAAATTAATCTCCTCATGAATGTACATGAACTTTTATTTTAATCTTTTGTACTCATGTATGATGTAGTCACAGGTGCCCCTTTGATCTTGATTCTGTTTTTTTTTATTTTCATTTTAAGAAAGTACAACAGAGAAAAGTCTTATGCTAGTTCTTACACAAACACCAAATTAATTTAAGTATATTGAATATTTAAATGGTGAGGAAGATATTTGACCAGGTGTGTGAGTTGCCTAAGAGAGACTCTCTGAGGTCAGAAACCTGCTACCGTGTCCCCACAACCTATGTCAATAAAACACTGGAAGGCTGCCAGAGTTCTCCAGGGAGGCATGTATTCAAGGGCACCACAGGCACTGTGCTGGCTCCCCCGGGAGGCCAGGTATACAGATTTGCAAAAGCTGCCTCTTTCAGTTCACAACGCTTTTCTTTTAATCACTATTTGTTTCTATATTCCATGGATTTGCCACAACTTAGTGAATTTTCTGTGTTTTGGGGTTTGTTTTGTTTTGTTTTTTCATTATTAGCTTCTTTTTATAAGGAGAATTGAAACTGGAGAAAACTGCCAGAGTTTGTAGATAACATGACTGAAAGAATCTCAAGAGGAGGGAGGCAACAGAAGGCTGTGAGAGAGTGGGAGAAGGGACATTTAAGGGGCATCTGAGTATATATATATATTTGCAATATTTTTATATTTTAGTATTAAAGTTTAAAGCAAAGCATCAATAAAGTTGAACACTTATTATCCAGAGTAAAGCATTCAAAAAGTCATTAAAGAAAAATCATAATGGGAGAGGCGATTAAGGAAAAAAGAAAAGATTAAAAAAAAATTCTAAATATTAGCAGCTAAAAAGATACACTGGCTAGAAAGGTTGAGCGTGACTGTTTCATTCCCATGTCTCTCAAGTCCTGAGTGAGAAGAGCATCCAAAATAGGAAGTGGTGAGGATTTGGATGCTGGCCTCCAACCCATAACATTAGAGGTTTTTTTACAAGATAACAGAAGAAAAAGATCTGTTCAGTCTGTCATCTTATCTCCATCTTCTCTATTTTTACCTCCAAGCTCATCAATTTCTCATACAGGCTTTCCTGGGGGTTTTGATCCAGAAATTTTCTCCTATCCATCTCAATCCTGTCCTTGCCCCAGTTTCGCTCATGAATTTCAAGATACTGCAAAGCATGGAAAGCGCTAAAGATTCAGCAAAATAATATAATCTATGTGAAGCAGCTGAGCTGACAGGGCTGAAGTAATGAAAAAAATGTGTAAATTAAAGGAGCATGAAGCATTTGAGCCCAAATGATTGAAGTCTGACAACATTAGAAGCAATTAAAAAATGCATGTTGTGGCCTTTAATGCATACAGTCTTCCTCTCATGGAAAAGTTAATATAAACATACATACTTCCACACATACATACATATATACATATATATATAAATGCAGGTCACTAACTTATATTTGTGGCTGGGAGTAGGTTTGGGTTCTTAGGCTCTCTCATATGATTTACCTATGTAGTGCTTGTAAGTTGTTAACCTAATTCTATTGGAAATTAATTAAAAAAGAAAGCA
>JAOEHX010043437.1:15073-33201 GCA_025448015.1 Bolborhynchus lineola | reverse complement strand
AAAAGAAAGCAGGTATTTTTAAAAAGCTTATTTTGCTTTGTCTTGAACTGTAGGCTTTTTTTTTTATTATTGTAACTCAGTCTTTTGGGTTTCCTTTCACCCTTTTCACCCACTCTGTTGCTATTCTTCGAGAACTGTGGATGACCAATGAAGCAGTGAACATCACATGATGTCACTTAGCAACCTGATGTTCATAAATAGCAACAATCATTTTTCTAATGGCTATTTTTTCCCATCAGGAAAAATGCTTAGACCCAGTCCATTCTGACAGTGCCAAATTCTTCCTCGACCTCCTAGCATATTTGTTGCTTATGCTCTCGTTTTGGGGGTCTGATTTCAAATGTTAACGTCATGGTTGATGCTCTGAGAAGGCTTCTAATATATTTCTGAGTTTACCGGTAATGTATAATGACAATAATTGTTAGCACCCTTAGAGCTCTTTAAGGATAGTCTTCCCTTCCTTTCCCCAAATGTCTGCATTGCATGAATCTCAGATGAATTCAACATACTGTTTCTGAGATGAAATCAGAAGGGTCATCCGCAAAGTACTTTTTTTTAAGTGCCTTTGGGGAGTACTTAGGAAGCTCAGATTTTTCAGTTCTTTCAGAAAGGATCTGGCAGGATTTTGTGCGTCCTCTTAATATTAGCATAATCCTTTAAAATACTTGCTATGTTGTAAAAGGCTACCTTTCCTCAATTATGGGGTTTTGCCAATAGCATGCCTTCACATGAGCTATTAAGACAGAAACCAAAAGATACAGTTATAAACTAAGAAAAGTAAAATTGTGCAAGCCTTTGAAGAAGATCTTGCAAAAAAATTGCTTAGGAAATATAGCAAAATTATGCAACCCCCTAGGCCCAGTGCAGCATGTCCCCAAAGAGATCTGTGTCTGAGAGCATAGAAAAAAAACCCAAATCCTGTCTGTGCAGCATCAGTTCCCCTCTCCCTTACCATATAGCTGCTCCTCAAAGACTTGGGGACTCTGTAACTGAGAAGAGGGAGTAATGTGGGTGAAACCAAGACACTGTCATTATGTGTGTGTGACCGCTCTTCTCCTTCTCATTACTTGCATTGCTAATTGGTACACCAAGTAACTAGTGACTAAACTACACAGATAGGGAGAAGTATCTGGATTTCTTGCTTCCTTTGTTTTTTATTTATTTATATTTTTAAAATGAACATACTACACAGCACAGAATAAAAGACTCAGCTACCTTTTCATGTCTAAGACTTTTGTTGTCCGTACCTTCCTTCTGTAGAGCTGCATTTCATTCTGCAAAACTGGAGGGGAAAAAATTACATTAGAAACATTTATCCCACAAAGCTTTATATATTTCTCACATAGCTGTACTATCTGGTGTCAGCAAACTGTTGTTATCTGAGCCACTTCAGGGACATAGGGTCCGATCTGGAGGGTGACAGCAATAAAAGCACTATGAAATTTTGGTTTGTCTGGTGGAAGCCAGAATAGGAACTGTGAAATATACCACTTCCTGTTGTTTGAGTGAAGTAAGGACAGCAACGGTACTTAATCAGCAGCTCTCAAAAAGTCCACTAAAACCTTTAAACTGAGCTTAACAGGAGAGGCAGATACAATGATCCCTGTTACGTATTACTTTCTGTTTCTTCCCACAAGCAAGCAAAGTTAAGACTAATGTCCTGAAAGAGGAATTCATCCAGGCTGGGATTTGGATGTAAATTATGCAGACTGAGAAAATGAATGAGAGATTATGACCTCTGCAAATGCATATCTTATTCCTTGCCAATGCAGGAAGGTTTATTTTTGTGTGTATGCATGGGGGGGTGTGTGTGTTGGGGTTTTTCTCTGATTTTTATTACTATGTACATCATGTGATTACTTCCCAACATATTTCTATTTGCCTTATATTCCTTTTAGAGATTATAATGTGAATTAGAATTTGGAGACATAGCTAAATGAAGGACAAATTGTGGGGTGTAACGAAACTAAAATCACAAACAGTTATGAGCTGCAATAAAAATGAGTTAGTAAGAATATTTAATGCTCTTTGTATGTCAGTAGATGGTGCTCTGTGTACTATCTACATATACAGTGTATGTGCATAGAATGGTTTTATAGACAGTGATTATTAGTAACCTTCCCTTAGTGTAATGGGAAGGAATTCTGGGGGAAAACAGTATATTAAGTTCAATTATAATTATTTTAATTATATTTTAATTATAAAATTATAACTTTATGTAGTTTTAATTATATTAACTTAAAAATATACTTTTTGCCACTTTTTTTTCAGTTAAGGTTTGTTCTTGGAGGGTTTCTGCATCAGATTATAAGATAGCAAATAAAAACAAATTATTAAATAAGTTTGCTTCACAAATTAACTGATTTTCATTGTAATATCCCCACACACTTTCCAGGTCAGTCTTCTTGCAGACAAGTTAATGGGGGTGCTTAAATCTTCAAGTAGGTTTTGTGTGCTACCAGCTGTAACATGCAACATGTCCTTTTCAAAATGCCCAGCTTATACTCCATAAAGCATGAAAAGATTTAGATGTTGAAGGTGAAGTTCATAAGACTGAATGATCTGAGCAGGAGATAGCTTGGTTATCCAGTGGGAGACATCGAGGGGCAGGCAGGGATCTAAGTGTCACTAGTTTTCTTCTAAGGAAGAGTCAAATTGGTTTGTTTTTTTTTTTTTGTAATACTTTAGAGGGATAGAGGGTAGCACCTGGTGGGTAGAGGAATCATCTAGAAGCAATCACACCTGTGCTGAAGGGAACCAAGCCTGGGACCCACAGGCTAAGGGGTTACTCAGACAGTATGGACTACTGGGACCACCTCATACGCTCATCTTACTGAAGAATTTCTGCTCCAGGTTTAGGTAGTAAATCAAGAAATATGGACAAAAAAAAAAAAAAAGATGAGGAACCTCTCTTTTGTGAATCCTGGCAGAGCTCTGCCTAGCAGCTAGCTGGTTTGTGTGGTTGCAGCTTCATGCACCTATATGTCTGTCCAACAGATAACATAACTTCACAAATGAAGTATTTGGTATTGAGTGACTTTAGGTACCTTTCCTTGTTAAGCAGATAAGGCAACTGAATGCGTCTCTACAGAGACAGTTGAGGGAAAAATCCTTGCTCTGAATTTAGCCCACAGTCCCTATGAGATTCACTTGGCTGTCCATGAAATGGAAATACCATCACATCCTTTCTTCCTGGAAGTATTGTAAAGGAAACAACTTGGTAGGACTGAGAATGCAGAGGTAGTACAGCTGTATTTGACAGAATAAGACACTTAATTGAGATACATATTTCAGGAGAAGAACATACATTTTCAGCTGAAAATGCTAAATAAGTTTCTTCCTAGGTACTACAACTGTAGTAAACATTTATAAAGAAATGGCCAACTCTAGAATCAAAAGGAAGATTAACAGCTTTAATTTTATATGCTGGCAGCCAGATTCTTTTCTCACTTTGTGGAATTAATCCAGGCTTCTACTTTCTAACTTTAGTGAGTTACTCCAGATTTAAACCAGTGTAAGCAAGGGCAAGTTAAAAATACTTGTGCCACGGTTGGCGTTAGAAAATACATTTCTCCATGATAGACATTAAACTGACTGCTGAGGCAGACAGCATGTCTTGCCCATAATCATCTTGTATTTGCTTCTTTTCCTCAGTCCTTAAAATGAGTTCATGACTTCATGACTCTAAGAGTAAATACATTATATAATGAATACACTTTTTATTCAGTATTTGTAGGAAATTAAAGTAAATGTTATATGTAATTATACTGCATGGAAAAAGCAATGATAATTATCTGATGAGAGAATTAATATGAAGAGCATTCAGTTAATCCTGTGGTCTGAGGTAAATGGCAGATAATCAAGTAAACCTAATTAACATCATAAAAAAAAGACAAACAGCATTAGCCCACCAGCTCCTGACTAATCAATTATTTTCTTCAGAATACCATTGTATGAAAAGGTTAGGGTGTATATACTCAAATAAACCACAGTCCATAAATGAATTGTCACATTGTATTGCTGAAAAAATACCAGTAAATACCTTCTATGCCATTTATAGTACACTGCTTATAAGGATATACTTTTCATTTGGAATAAGAAAGATTTTTGTGTGGTTGGTTTGGTTTTAAAGGAAGCTGTCATGCTGTAGCCAAGTTTGACTCAGACTGTCAATCTGCACTCTGGCAAACAAGTCCTTACTCTTGCAGATAGACCTTAGGAAATTAGCTTTGCCTAATAGCGTTTCCTCCCCATTATTCAGGTAGCTGAGCATTACATAGGCAGAGGGGGATTAGTGAGAAAAGGAGAAACTACATAACCATTGCAATAATAGTGGTAACATACGTCTGTGCAGGCAGTTGAATGGTAGTAACTTTGCTGCTTTAGGTGCACTTTACTGTTGTATTAGTCATCACTGAATGTGAAGCCTCAGCTCCTGAAAACAAGTATCTTTTCTGTGGATTATATTTTTTAGTTGAGGGAAGGGTTTTGTAACTTTTTTTGGGGGGGTTTTATACAGCAAATATCCATAATGTAGCATTAAATTTGATTTCTGGTCATCCTGTTGGCTTCTTGCTGTTCATTAAAACCTGGAGGACTTCATCACATGAGATAGTCTTTCCATGAATATAGTACTGTGGATAAACAGTGAGATGTACTTTGGACATGACAAGGATAATATCTTTGTAGATTTATACACAGATTCTTGGACAGAATATCAGAGGATGGACAATATAAAAACATTTTAAAACTGCCTTTTTTCCCAAGTTTGCATAGAATTGAATGAATATGACTCAGAGGTTTTTTGAAAAGTGAGTATTTCTTTTCTTCTAGACAAACCATCTGAGGTGAACAGAGTTTCATCTCTTAGATTAGGAGAGTTACCAGATAAAAATAGCTACCAGTATGGTGAACTAGCATGTTTTTGCTAGGGAAAAGAGTGAAATAGTATTTTTTTGTGTCCATACACTACGTATATGCTGCTTAAAAATAAGTCAGTCAGTTAATTTTTTACGTCAATTGTTAAAGGGTGAAAGTAGTAAAATAGGGTGCTAGCCCTGAATCCTTGCCCCTTTTCAGTCCTGGCCTGGCAGGTGACCTTTCCCAGGGAATGTCGGCAGGGATTTTGTCATATATATTAGGAGTAACTGGGAAGGCACATCGAGTAGCTGTTGTCCATCAGCTGGAAATCGCTGGTATGTAGTTCTGTAAACATGTTCACTTTGATCTGGGTTTCTTCATCTATGAAAGGAAGAGGGGGATAAAAGAAAACTGGAATAGAGAACAGTTTTTCTATTTTAAACCCAGGATTTGTGCAAAATATTGGGTGCTTCGACCACGACTTATGAAATTCAATGAACATAAGCTATAAACTTCCAAATGTTAGGGTTTTGGTTTTTTTTGTTTGCATAGGTGTGACTATGACGGACTTTGATTAACTTTTCTATGCATTTTGTCCTGTCATACTTTGTTAACTGTATTGCCCTGTTAATCCTTCATGTGGGTTTTTTTAACTCACATGGCTTTTGTTTTTTCCTTCTAATGATAAAGCATTGTCTAGTTAGATTTATCCAAAACTTATCCAACTGTTTATCTTTACTGGGAGCTAATAGAGTAGAGAACTCACTATTAAAAAATAAAGCAAGTTAAGAGGGATATGTGCACGTAGTAAAGAGGTGGCATGGAATGACAGGAAAAGTGCAGCAGCTTTAAATTAAGAAGGGAAAATGATGTAATAATGATTAAACCACAAAACAGAACTCCACCACAGTGAATGAGCAATGAAAATAAGGTAATAAAAAGGAGTACTGAACTAGCTCATGAGACATGTTATTACAGTGAACATTATGCTAGCACTGTTTATTTTGCTTAGCATTATGGCCACCTTCAAGGTTGCTATGACAAATGTGTGTGAGCGTTTAACGGAAAGTGAAGGGTTTTTTTTTTAGCTGAGAAGGCATCCACCAGCTCTCTGCCTACTCAATTTCCTAAATTACGTGCCATATAAATTTAACTTCATTGGCACTAGACAAATGTTAACATTAACCACTTACGGGTTAAAGCAATTTTGGAAATATTCAGTGTGTTCCTCTGTTGACATTCCTCAAGTCATACATTGAAATCCATGCAGTTATACAGTTTTACTTAAGAAAAGTATTCACTCAAAATGTATAGCACAGTAACAGCACCTAAATAAGAAATTCTATTAGCTAAAGGGCTGACCCAGAGATAAAATGAATATATACAGCTACTGGATTTGAGGGAAATTAAAGCTGTTTTCACAACTGACTTTTTTTCATGGCACTGAAAGAGTCTTATTCATGTGTGACTAAATGACACTAAAATTTATGCACGCTTCTTACAGCAGAGGGAGTAAAGGAGGAAAAGGCCAACGGAGTTTCTCTGTGCAGCTTGCAAAAACATGGTCAATGTGGTTCATTCACTGAGCAATGACAGACTCAGAGGCCCATTACCATCTGTAATGGATGTACTGGACTAAACAAAGAGGGAAAGTGGAATTGGGACAACCACAGTCTGACAGCAAGTTAAAAATAGAACACAACAAGGCCATTGGAATACAACACACAGGAGGGTCAAACATTGACCATGCTCCTTGCCAGGTTGTTGTGTAGTGATCCAATTTTTTGAAGATTAAAGTAAGCATTTGGGAGCTTTGGTGGCATAGGAAGTGTGTGGGGAGCTCCCACCCGGCCTAGCAGGATACATAGGGGAGTTTAGGAGATGCTTTTTTTTTTAGCAAGTTTTTTCTCTTTACTCCTAGAGGATGATTGGTAGAAAAGAAGACCATGACAGTCTACGTCTTGGCACAAGATTGCAATTTTATTGTTGGGGTGCCTAATGCAACGTAACGCTGTCACTACTAGACTAACAAAAAACATCAGGAGGCTTCAAGTCTACAGGTTTCTTATCAGGAACCTGTAAGACTATAAATAGTATTGATCACTTTCTTGTCTGATATTTGTTGTCAAAGATTCAAAGCTCATAACAGATCTCCTAAAGAGCCAGCCATGACCTTGACAAAGGACTCTAAGGACTCTATAAGCAGCATGCATATAGAGGAGACACATCTACAAACATTCCCAAAGTTGATTTCTTTCTAATGCTACAGGTGGCAAACAGCATAAGAGCCTAAACATGACCCTTTGCTGCTCAAGTAACATTGTATGTAAGCAGACAGGTGAGTGAGGAAAAAATCCCAACAACAAAACCCCCCCAAACCACCAAAAAAACCAACCAACCAAAACCAAAACCGATCAAAACCAAAAAAACCCCACCAAAAAATCACATTTCTGGGATGTACTTGGTGATGGGGGAGGCGTTGCCAATGTAAATCTCATCTCAGCTTTGTCATTCTTGTCCATTAATGGCTTGAAAAACTAGAAGCAACCTTATACAGTTGATGTTTAGCATCAGCCCTCAATAACTCCTCATATTTCACCTGAAGAAAATTGTCAATATGCCATTTTAAGACATTGTCTACAGTGTTATCTACCTGACTAATAAACTGCTGCTTGCTCACTGATATATTTCCAAGGCCAGAAAAGTCTTCAGCAAGCTTAAATTTTTGGAAGAAACCAAGACCGTACACTCAGCAATAACTTACATTCACCACATTGTGTATAAGCCCAGTTAACATTTTAAGCAATTTTACATCCTTAATGCCTAATATATATGACAACTGTAAATTGCTATATTCCAGCATATAATTCACTTGGAGGATACCATAAAAAAAAACCCAACACCTGTGAAGAATCTTTGCTTTAGTTCTGATTTGACTTCACAAATTACTGTCAACTGTCATCTAACAGTATTATAAACAGAGAAGGTATTGTGATGATACATAATGACATGGCAGGCTTTTGATTACTTCTGCATTTTAGCTATGTCCACTGACACCAAGAAGCACCTGTTGGTACCTACCTCCTCTTGACTAGCTTTCTCCACTTTTGTAACATGTCAAGAAAAGAGTCAACTGGAAATCTTTCATGACCCTCTTTCAGCTCTTGCTGTAGATGTGTTCTTGACAAGCTCCTTTCTGTTCAGAAAAGGAAGCAAAGAATTCACTGAAAAAAATCACATTAGCACGTTATTACCAACCGTGTTTCAGAAGTTGTTTGAAATCTGGTGACTATCCAGATGTGTAAGCAGCTGGTGGGATTACTGCAAGTAGAGTTCATCTTCCAAGTCAGAGGGGTAATTAAGCCCTAACTACACCACGTAAAACAGACAAAAAAAAAAAAAGTCATTGCAAGCAAAAACTCAGGCTGCGGCTGATGAGGTGCTACTTGACCACCCATGTAAATATGCAAACTGAATTCCCCTTGGGCTGCATCACAGATGTCGAAGTTCCACCATGTCCTGGCAGAGTATTCACCAAATGCTCTGACAGACAAGACTTTCATCTCAAGTGATGTTGTGACAGTATGTCAGTCGCTCTGTTTTTGCAGACATGAATCACTCCTCATGTCAACCTTTCCTAAATGACCTTTGCAACACATAGGAGCAGTTACATTTAAGAATCATAGAATAGTTAGGGTTGGAAAGGACCTTAAGATCATCTAATTCCAACCCCTCTGCCATAAGCAGGGACAACTGTCACTAAAGCATGCCACCCAAGGCTCTGTCCAACCTGGCCTTGAGCGCCAACAGTGATGGAGCATTCAAAACTTCCCTGGGCAACCCACTCCAGTGTTTACAATGTTCTTACATCCAGTTACCACACACAGTTTTTAACTGGGCATGCTTAAAGATCTTTTCTACAGTATAATCATTGATTACACAAAGTGAGATCTTTCACACATGCAAACTTTTCAGAAGGCACATAATCCCAGAAGAGGTCCGCACATATAGCAGGATCTAGCTTCACTGTTTACAAATCCCTATCACTTTGGTATCTTGCAAAGGACAGTTCTTCAATCAACAGCCTGGTAAGGAAGCCTACATTTGCTAAAGGTTCATTTGTGGATAAATGATGTCAACAGAAACCATCCCTAATTTAGTACATGCTACTTGTGAATTGAAGGGTGATCCCATATGGTGTTCTGTCCAGGTCTACAACAAGCCTCGTGTTATATAAAGGTTGCCTGCTCCATGAAGGGGAAGGCTTTTGCACTGTCCTCTGAAGATTAAAAGTAGAATTTCATGTGCAGGTGCTTAGGAAGAGAGTGAAAAAACACACATCAGGGGATCAGGGAGTTGAAAAAAGCAGTTGCCAAGTGCAGGTAGCTTTGCCCTTGAGGTATAACTGAAGCCCAAACCCTAAGGGTATACTAAAGGTTACTTCTAGATCATGCTTTAGCAGATACACAGCCAATTAGAAATACTTGGACTGGACACAGAACATTGTAAAAGTTAGTTTAGAAGATCTGAAGCTACTCTTAACTCTAGTTTTTTAACTTCTTCTAAATAATAGTAACTTTCCTAACATACTGTTACAAGACAAATCCACTAAAATTCTCACCCTACTTTTTCCTCTAAATGTAAATATATTTGTTAAATGATTGAAAGGTAGAAACAGAGTAACTGAAAAGAGAATGGAGATAACTGTTGTGGCAAAGGAGTTTCAATAGATACATACGGGCCACAGGTTCAGGGTGTGAAGTGAGAGCAAGTCCTACAGCTCCAGTGGCTGACAGTCCTGAGGCCTGTATTCCTCCTGCCCAAAGGTATATTAATGCAAGACTGGGGAGCAATCATGTGGACAAGTCCAGCTTCCTTCCCATCTTCCTGGAAGGGTTGCTTTACAAGGTTTTTTTGTTGCTCTTGGGGCAAAACCCTTCTACTTCACTTACACTAATGTAAGGCCTCAAGGCAGTGTTTACCAAGAAATGAGATCTACATTTAATCAACATAGGAAAACGACATTGTCAGCAATCAGCACTGCTGCCCCACTCATGAATGTTTACGTAAGTTCAGGAACATCAGGCTGACAGAGAAGAAAGCAAAGAGGTGAGAGAGAAGAGAGATTTCAGCAAACAGTTATGCATTTCTTTGGGAAGACTGGTAGATCAATGGGGAGAAAAGGTACAGAGAGCATGAAGTCATCAAGGATAGTGCAGGAAGGACTTGAGTCATGATCAGCATGTTACTGAGTAAGCTGATGAGCCAATTCCCGCTTCAGAACTGGCTGGAGGTGAGCTAGCAGGCATCCATAGACACCAAGGTACTTGACAAGCAAACAGTGCAGCTCAGGTAATTCTGAATTTTCTAGAAACACAAAAATGATGAAGATTTTAGAATATCTCATTATCCTGAACTTTTAAGAGAGAAACAAAAGTGTGAAGTGACAATTACACAGTTAAAATCTATTCAGATTTTAACCACTTGAGACAAGTGTTTGTCTAAAACCAGGATGGATGTTTGTTTGTAGTAACATTACTTTGATTTTTTAGGAGAGGCATGAAGGGGAATGACTCAATCTTCTCAACTCCCCACCCATACTTTGGCCCTAGAGACTGGGCACAGTATAAATTCTATAGTAGGTACGGGGTCCCAGAGCCACAGCCATTGCTAGCTGCTAACTCTGGATGTGGGTGTCCTAATCCTGCAATCCCACCCTGATGCTGATGCCTCAAGTCTGAGTGCGTGTGTGTGTGCCTTCAAAGTATGCTCTGCCCAGGCATTTTTGCCTGGCTTTGCTCAGGAAGCTTGCCTCAGATTCCAGCCAGGTTTCAGAGACGCTTTGAAACTAGACTGGTAATCTGGAAAAGATTTGGAGGGCCCAGTTTATTTATTTTTTTTACTAAACTATCTTAGTTAGCAACTGTGGGAAAACACTTTCTGTGCCAAAGATCATGTGAAGCAGCTGTTCAGTCCTTATGCAAACACCTGGGCATATTTTTAAGCTTTCTAACAGTTGGGATAGCTTTCCCCCTCACCTCAATACTGTGCTAATACCTATTGCTTATATTGAAGCCTTTGTTCATGAAATATATTCATATTTTAATAATTCTGTCAGTGAAAAATACTGAGGTATAATGATGACATGACTAAAATGACAATCCTTCTGTGGCAGTTGAAATAACTAAGCATTAACAGTAGGATTTGCCTCCAATTGGAGAGCAGATTTAGCAGGTACAAAATCACATACATCACTTCTCAGGCTGCTCTCTTCTCTAAAATATTGATCTTCTTGATTAAAAAACAACTGCTGATGCTGTAAGTGACTTCTGGAGATCGCCTCGTCCAACCGTACCTACTCAAAGCAGGGCCAGTTTGAGCACGTTACTCAGGGACATGCCAGGGTGAGTTACAAACACTTCCAAGGATAGAGACCTGTCCAACTCCTTGGCAACCAGCTGCAAATGCACTAAAGCCTTCTGGATACTCCTTCACAACCATGACTTTAGAAATACAGGTTTACTTTACTAACATAGCTAACACTGAAATGTCTATGCAAGTTTGCCACAAGCTAAAATTATTTAGAACTCTGAATACCAGAAGCTGCATAGCTGTATTCAGAAAAAATGAAATCTCTTGTGAATACTGCATCAACTTGTCAGCTCATCCTGAAGAAGTCAATTCTGTGAACAGGACCGAGGCAATGCTCCTCCTCCTCTGCTCTTCCTTCTTCGTTCCTGTTATTCTACACACACAAAATTTAACTTCTGTCCCACACTGTACCTTTTTATCTTGAGGATCACTATTCCCACATCTCATTCCTCCACCTCTTTCCAGGCTTCTAAGAACTTACTGAGAATCACCAAGCCTAAGGAAGAAGAAACAGTCATTTCCTCACTCAAGTAGCCCTGAAAGGAAAAAGACCTCTCTCCTTCATAAGCAGTGTTTTTAACACAGAGCTGTAATGTCATGGAAAACAAGAGTGGATCCTGCACAGCTAGTGACTCAACAGAATTTCTGGCACTGCTGAAGACCAACAGTGACAACCCTTCGAAAATAATTTGTCCCACCATGTTGGTTTCAACAGTTTCAACAACTTTTGAAACTATTTAACTGTATTACTGATGTCATTGTTAGGGAAAGAACAAACCAAGAGCTGTTTGGACCTTCAGGGTTTGGTGTGTTTCCCCCAGTCCCTTGGAAAGAGTTGCCCTATAATATACTAGGGAGTTCATCCCAGTACCTATCTTACAGGCAGTTGTATGCAAACAGGCAAGAGACACAGGAAAAAATAAGGTAAAATCATCTCATACTCAGAAACCAATTCTTTGGATTGGTCAGCCCGTGGCTGGGTGCCCACATAACAGAAAATGTTTCAGCATTACCATATTCAAGAGAGACAGTGTTGCACACTCTTTTGGCCCTTGCAATACAACTTTTAAATGCTATTTATAATGTAATGTATAAATTTGTTAATATGTAATCCACAGCTATAATCACCAAATACACACACAGCTTATAAAAAAAAAAAAAAATCTGTATGTGGGCAGAGAAAGTTGAAGATGACTTTAGACTACACAAAAGGAAAAAGGAAGGAGTTATAGAAAAACACAGGAAAGATCAAATCACGGTAACATCCTTCATCTAAAGCAACATAGAAAAGCACCTAAGCACAATAGCAGGTAGGAAGGGACAGTCACCTCTGGCAAAGGGACAGTGAAAGCTGCTGGCAGCGCTGATGTATTTTACTTCAGAAATAATGAAAATAGTCTCATATCCTCAATCTGAAAGAACAAGTTCACTGAACCACTTGCTGTTTAAATGGGATATGACAAGTTACCTCCCTTGGGGAGGAGGTCTTTACTACACATAAATGGATGTTTTCTACAAACATAGTAGTGGAAGGAGAGAACTCCTACAGAAATGATTTGGCAGGTTGCAGTATTGGAGTAGGGAAGATTAGTCCATAATTCAAAGCCAGTTTTGCATGCAACAGGAAGTTTAGTCATCTTAACAGGCTTACGATTATAGCATTGACTGAAGAAACAGACTTGATCGAACACTGGATCTATGTTTAAAGGGACAATTCCTTCTCTTTCAAATTATTTATTGTTCATACCACTAAATATGGTTCTATCATCCAAACCCCCCTAGTATTTTCCATTGTTAGCAAGTTCATTAACATCTGCAGCTTGTACATGGTGAAATCAGAACTTATTGCAAGGCTGATCATCATCATGGAAAGCAGCTACATCTGTCCTTCTAAAAAGTTTCAATTTTTAGACAGGAGATAATAGTGCAATGGCTTGCATTTAGGAGTTGTTTCATTATCTACCATCTAGGTCTGGGAAGGAAAAAGAGCTTTCTTGGTCATGTTTTTTGTTTCCCTTTCACTTATCTCCCACCAAACTGAGTTTTTTGGGCAGCTTACCTTAACCTGATAGATCTTGGGCTTACCCATATCCTGAATTGCATCAAGAGGAGCGTGACCAGCAGATTGAAGGAGGCGATCCTGCCCCTCTACTCTGCTCTCGTGAGACCTCACTTGGAGTATTGTGTGCAGTTCTGGTGTCCTCAACATAAAAAGGACATGGAACTGTTGGAACAAGTCCAGAGGAGGGACAGGAGGATCATCAGGGGGCTGGAACACCTCCCATATGAAGACAGACTGAGAAAGTTGGGGCGTTCAACCTTAAGAGAAGAAAGCTGCATGGAGACCTCATAGCAGCCTTCCAGTATCTGAAGGGGGCTTACAAGGATCCTGGAAGGGCTCTTCATTAGGGACTGCAGTAATAGGACAAGGAGTAATGGGTTAAAACTTAAATAGGTGAGATTTAGGTTGGATGTAAAGAAGCAGCTCTTTACTGTGAGGGTGGTGAGGCATTGGAACAGGCTGCCCAAAGAAGTGGTAAATGTCCCATCTCTGACAGTGTTCAAGGCCAAGTTGGACAAGGCTTGAACATGGTCTAGTGGAAGGTGTCCTTGCCCATGACAGGGGGGCTGGAACTAGCTGACCTTAAGGTCTTTTCCAAACCTAAGTATTCTATGATTCTACATATTACTCAAAATCAGAAATTGGAAGAGTTTTTTGTTGATGGTTTAAAAAAAAAAAATTATCAATAAAGCAGGCAATAAATGCCAAACATGAAATAACTGTTCCTGGGTGCTGAGATGTGTCTAGAGTCTGACAAATCACCACTTAGCTGAGGCTGAAAGGCTTACTCTGTTAGTGAAAGTCATCTTCTCAAATATTCCCGATTTTCTAAATTCAGGGCATAGATATCTAAAGCTACAAGCTTCTTGAGGAACTGACTCGTCTCTTCCTTTTCTTTCTAGGTAAAACCAAATACTGTGCATCATCCTTATTATGCAGTACTCCAAACAGAATTTAGCCAGATCCCATTGTGTGTGCGTGTGCACACTCACCACCTTCAAGGTCTGAAACATGGGATGTCTGTTTCCAAGCCATTAAATTACATTACATAGGTCAGTGTTAGCCAGTGATGGGAGTGATGATATAACCCTGCAGAGAAGATTTTTTCCATTCTAAAACAGGAGTGGCACAGTGATCCATGACAGTAAGCCAGTAAGTTCAAAAACCAGCAAAACAAAATACTGAGTATTAATTGCGACATGGCAAGGGCTACTCGGGATATTTTTATGGAACCTCTTTAGAAACTGGTCACTAAGTCCATGGTCCACAGACTATATCTGAATTAACTTCAGTTTTGGGTTTAATTTATAAACCCCAACAATCAAGTTTGGCTTGTCAAAGCCAAAAAAAAAACCAAAATACCACCAACAGAAAAAGAGCCCCTCTTATGTACCTTTTTTCTCGTTCAAAACCAGAAGATTGTGCATTATTCATGATGTTAAGGTGGAACTGTCCCAGATCTAACACTAGATTTTTAGTTTTTATGAAACATAGGTTTAATGCAGTCACATTCTTGTATGTGGTCTTCACATGGTCTTATAATATTCTTTGTTAACCTCTCACTTTGTTAGTTAATCCCTTTGCCCATTTCCTTTCTCTGGTAGAGCTGCATTTTCAATCATCAGTTAACAGCTCAAGTATCAACAGTTAATAGTCCATGTAATGATTACACCCAGCAATAATAGAATTCTTCAAGTTAGAAATGGATCAGATGAACAGCAAGAATTACTTCATCAGTTGTAACCAGTAAGAAAACATTTGTGAAAGCTAGAATCAAATACAATTCAATTTAGAATAATCCATCCTAGGCCTTGACCACTGAGCTTTCAAATTACAGCCTCACAGAATTTCATGTGTTCATTTTTTCTCATAGACTGTTCAGATTCTCTTCCTTTTCTGGTACATATCTTATTCTTTTGCCTGCTCAAAGCTTAGAATTATATTCAGAGATACACATTTTTGCAATGGAGTGGGAACTCAAGTATGATTTATATGAAGGAATCTTGACCTCCATAGCATGATGTCAAGGACAAATACTGCTGTAAATACAAGGCAAACCAGGAATGGGCACATTTTTATTTAAAATATTATAGCAACTCCTAAAAAAGGTTCTTATGATGAAAGATGCTGGAGCTTGACGTTAATACAATGTTTGTTTGACCATTCTTAAAATCATAAAATGATTTAACATTTTGCTTAACCTGTAAGCAGAATACTATGGCAAAATGATTACCTGTATTTACATCTTTCTGTTCTCCTCTTAAACTGCAACATTTAACTTCGTACACACTGTTCTGAGTAATCCCAACACAGAATTGAAAAACATGTCAGTTGTTTCATTTCAAGATAGTTTTAATCGGGTCATTACAGGAAAAAACATTGAAACAATTTTCATGGTGTTACCTGCTATGTCAACTTACAAGGTATGATGTAACAAGTCAGTTACAAACATAAAGGCATATTTACATTATATACTCAAAGTAACAAGCTATATTCATAAAGGAAACACCTATGGGATGAGATAACTAAATTACACATCATTTAGTAGAAAGAAATAGCAGTTGAGGTTTAATGGAAACAATATACACATGAGGCACTTTGAGGTCATTAGAGTGGAAAGCAAATGGCACCAAGCAAAAGAAGGACAACTATGTACAGCTATACTGCAGCTTTAAACATAGAATCATAGAATAGTTAGGGTTGGAAAGGACCTTAAGATCATCTAGCTCCAACCCCCCTGAAGGCTTCTTCTTCACCAAATGCTTTTGATTTCGTTAATGAAGTACAACTTTTGCAATTAAGAGAAGCTTTCAGGGGAAAAAAGCAAACCCAAACCTAAACCACCCCCCAAACCTCTTGTGTTTATTGGCACACTGAAGGAAGCAAAAGTTTCATCCACACAGCTACTGGACTAACAGTACCATAAGGTATCATTTTAAAGTTGTTTTTTTACCAGCCACCACCCCTGATCTTCATTTAATTAATATGAATGTATCCCCATATTGGCTGCATACTGTGCCCTAAGCTCTGAAAAGATTTAAAAATCTAATTTAGACCTGTGCATTTTTTACAGGGGACTTCAGCATTATCTTCCAGGTACACATAAACAGGTCATTCTGCAGAGAACACATCTGAAATGGGAATGTTGTATTCCAACATGCATGATTAAGACATTCTTCAAAATACTGTCGTTTCTCTAGAGGAAACTGAAACAGTTAAGCCTGTGTGGAACATCCTTTACATAAGCTATGGAAATGAGTTTTATGCCAAAATTTGCTGCTGTTTACTAAAGCATTACCACAGTAATTGTAGATTATTATCAGAATATTGCTGTAATCTTATCCACAGCTGTAGGTATGCCCTTTCCAATTACTGAATTGCATGTGCAGGCACACAGATCAACCTGTGCATACTCAAAACTTCATTCATATCAGAAACCAAAGGGCCAGATTCCCTCCGCATTGACATCAAACTCCATCACTTTGCTGTGGGAAAGAATTAAAGAGGAGGGGAAAATAATAAAATAAAAAATAATCTCTTATGAACCCAGTGACAGAATCAAACAAATTTAATTTCATTCCCTATTTTGATGCTCTTACGTAACAGGCAGTCATAACTATTTTAAATCTAACAAAACATATGGTTAAAGTATTTTGCTTTCAATCAACATTAATAATGAAACTTAAGAAGCACAATGAGATAAAGAGTAACAGAATCCAAGTTACTACTTTGTAAATTCAGAAGCCAAGCTTTAACTATTTTTGTAGCTGAAGTAGTGCACTGACAGCCAGTTAAATTATGATGTAGTCAAGTACTGGGCCTGAATGCAGCCGAGTATTTTTCTCCCAGTAGATGGTGCAGGAGTGCTGCTGGCATTAAATTTCTTTCCCCACTTTCAATGGGAAATACTCAATTTTCAGGGTAACCAAGGCTTTCAACACATCAGAGACTTAATGTTCAGTGATGGTTTCCCAAGGCTCGGGTCTCACTTCCAAGCAGCACAAAGCTCTCCTACTACATGCCTAACAAACTACAGTTCTGACCTTAACGGCAAGGGGAGGAGCAAGGATGGGGGAAGAAACTTCTCTCTTCGCAAATGCTTAAGTATTACAGAAAAGACAGAACAAATGTTACGTGCTATCCAAAACAAAAGATGCACAGATATAACATCCCATTCTAGAATGGGTTTGCATACTCATCTCCTAACTGAAACAGGGGCAAGACCCCTAATGCCAAAAAAAAAAAAAAAAAAAAAAAAAAAGGTATGTTTGCATCATACAAACCCAGCCCTTACATAGTAAGCATGTATCTTTGCAGCTCTCAAACTGGGCATGCAGGCTGACACTTCCAGCACAAGAAGAAAAAGTGAACACGCCAAGTTTAGTAACCATTACCCTTTTTAGATGGATCACATCTTCAAAGAGGAAAGCAAAAGATGAAACCATTTTAGCAGCAATGTGATTAAATGCAAGGTGAAAATATTAATGCACACATTCAATAAAAATATTAAAGCATATATGTTTCATATAAAATACAGTACAGGACCAGGAGTTTCACTATGCTGTATAGTGCTCAGAGGAAACTGTTAAACTCATTTCTTTCTTGAAGTACATATACAACAGGATTCTATAGCATTTTGCTACGCAGCCAGCAAGTTCTTTTCTACAAGATCACTTTTTCTCAAAGTTCTTTCTAAAGTTAACAGTCTATTCTAGGCAACCAAGTTTAGCTGAAAATGTGTGAAGCATGAAAATCAACCAGAGTAGCAGCTTGCAACTATATAAACAGTAAAAACCAAGACTGCTGCTACCATGTCGTACTCTTGGACTTAATT
>JAOEHX010043435.1:8253-18424 GCA_025448015.1 Bolborhynchus lineola | reverse complement strand
ACCCATTAAAACACACATTAAAAGTCATCAGAAAAAAAAAAAAAAAAAAAACAGATGAAAATGAAAACAAAACAAACAAAAAAAAAACCCCTCAGCTCAACAGACTAGAAATAAAGAAAATATTGCAGTTCTTCACATATTAAATTGGTAAAACTGATTAATATAGGATGCTTTGATGTTTAATGCCACATCAGTGATCCTAATTAATATCTCAATAATGAATTGAAGTAATTCAATAGGTAAAAAACATGGCACATTGATATTAACAGAATGACAGAT
Source organism: Bolborhynchus lineola (assembly GCA_025448015.1). Lineage (NCBI taxonomy): Eukaryota > Metazoa > Chordata > Aves > Psittaciformes > Psittacidae > Bolborhynchus > Bolborhynchus lineola. The sequence continues at coordinate 18,145 of JAOEHX010043435.1, read as the reverse complement.
TTTGACAGAAAACCTATGCATTCAAGAACTCAGAGCTGCACATCTAGTGGATAGCTGAGCTTTATCTCTAATAAATGCTAACAAAAATTGCATTTGCCCCTCACACACCTATATCCCGTGGATTTGTTGTTATATTAAATGTTATTCCAAGATTGATTGTGTCAGCAGCTATTACTGATGAACTCAGCATTTCCAGTCAATCCTCTCTTCTTAGATAATGTTTTCTCTACATGTCTGTAATAACATGAGCAAATCTTGGTTTACATTTTATTTGGAGGAATTAGTTTCTCCATTTCTCCTCTATATTGTATGAAATCATTGTGACATGTTTCTTTCAGAGCACAAGGAATGCATTCATGGTAGACAGCTTTCACACTTAAAGCAAATTGGCACTTTACAGTGACTCATTCAAGGTTTGTTTTTATTTAAATCACTTTTCATCTAAACCTGGAATATAGATTCCAAGTAAAAGCTAAAATATAAACATGGTAGTTTAACAGTGTACACAGCCTGGGGAACAAACAGGAGGAACCAGAGCTCAGTGCACAGTCAGAATGTTACAATATCCTAGGAATAACTGCTACATGGTGGGACAGCTCACATGACTGGAGAATCTTGAGGGATGACTTCCGGCTTGTTTGTAAAGACAGGAAGGGTAAGAGAAGATGAGGGGGTTGGAACTAGATGATCTTAAGGTCCTTTTCTACCCCAACCATTTTATAATTCTATGATTAAGGAGAACCTTAAATGTACAGAAGTCAGCTATTTTGACTGTGGAAGTCCCATTGAATGCCTCTGGATCAGGATCAAAGGGGACATCTCAAAGGGGGATCTTGCAGGTAAGCAGATGCTACCAACCTCCAAACCAACTTAATCAGACCAATGAAGCAATATGTGTGTTGCTTGAGCACACTCCAGGTCAACAGAACCTGCTTCTTATGCATGACTTCAACTACCCAGGCATTTGTTGGAAGAACAATGCAGCAATTCACGTGTCATCCATTATGTTCCTGGAAAACATAGAGGACTGGCTTCCTCATACAAATGGTAGATGTGCCAACCAGGGATGAGGCATTTATGGATATGCTACTCACTAACTGAGAAAACCTGCATTGTGATATCTTGGTTAGTGATAACCTTGGCTGCAGTGATCACAGTGTTGTGGCGTTTGGATTCTGGCTGAGCATGCTGAAGGCTAGTACCAAGACAAAGGATTTAGATCTTAAAAAAGCAAATTTCAGAGGTCATTTGGGAGGGATTGCATGAGAAGCTTCCATGGATGATAAAGTAATGTGCTGGGAGATTTCAAGAACTCTCTCCTGGAAGCACAAAACCAGTTCATCCCCTAATTCCAGGTAAGGGAATTAGGTGGAGCAAGAGACCCCCTTGGCTTAACTGTGACCTGAGTCTGCTCAGAAACAAGAAAGAGGAGTGCCAGAGATGGAAAACAAATACCCTTTTCATGCATATGCAGGCAAATACCTGTGGAGAACTACAAGGGCATTGCCAAGGTGTGCAGAGATACAGTTAAAAAAGCAAAAGCTCAGCTCAGATTGAAATTGTCCAGAGATGTCAAAGACTACATGAAAAAGTTCTTTAGGTACATAAACAACAGGCAGAAACTGAACAAAAATAGTGGCCCGCTGTTCAGCAGAGAAGGGAATTAGTCACCAAAAACCCTGAAAAGGCAGAGACTCTCAACACGCTCTTCACCTTTGTTTTTAACAGCACTGTTGAGTCCCAGGCCTTGAGAACAGAACTCCAGGTTGATAGCTGATACAGACACAGATCCACTGTCAGTGGAAGGGTTGGTATGTGAACTATTACAGGAGCTTGACCCCTACAAATCGATAAGCCCTGACAGTAACCACCTGAGGGTATTAAGAGAACTGGCTAACATCATTGTAAGGTCACTTTCCATAATCTCTGAGAAGTTGTGGAGATCAGAGGACATCCCAGAAGACTGAAGGAAGTCAAACATCACTCCCATGTACAAGAACTGCTCAAGGAAGAATCCAGTAAATTATAAGCTCATCAGTCTTACTTCAGTCCCTAGGAAAGCTGTTGAACAAAGCCTCTTGGTGGTTTTCACAAATCAAATTAAGCTCATGATTGGGAAAAGCTAGCAGGGATTCACCAGGAGTAAACTGTGCTTGACAAACCGGATGATTGCCTTCTGCAATGAAGTAACTTGTTCATTTGATTTGGGTGGACATTTTCTATCCAGATTTCTGCAAGGCTTCTGTTACGGTATCCCAAAGCCTCCTGCTAGAGGAGCAGTCTTGACAAGTGGTCTGCGCAGTGGACGGCGATCTGCCTGACCTCCCACACCCAGATGGTGGCGGTAAATAGCGCCTTTTCAAACTGGCAACCTGTCACTAGTGGGGTCCTGCAGGCCCCAGTGCTCTTAAGTATCTGGTCTGAAAGGTGTACCAATCAATCACACAGTAAATAGATGTTCCATGTCTTGGAAGTGTTCTATGCTGCAGGGTATTAGCATTTATTTGTGGTGATTTTCATTTCTATGGAGAACAATGCTTTTCTCTGCCTTTCCTAGAAAATCATAATGAAAAAGAATCCCTAGGGGAAATGTGATACAAGTATCAAATGACACAGCTACGCACTGGAGAATGTCAAAGTTTCCTTTCTGGCTCAGTAGTAAGTTACTTTTAAAATCTAAAGTTTCTTCAAAATTGCTAGAACCAAAATTTTTAGATCTCTAAAATCAATATTCTTCCCTCCCCAAAAAACTGAGAATTTAAAACTCTGCTATTTAGGAGCTTCTTCATCAATGTAATTCCCTACGTGTATCTGTAGGTGCAATATTGGTTTATTAAAATAGAAATCTCTAAATGACAACACTCTTCCACCAATAAAATTGCCTTTAATGCTTCCGACTATTGAACACCAAGTAAGTGCAGAAAAGGGATCTTCTCAATGTGTCAGTGTATAGACAGGAGTGCAAGAGTGCTCCAGTTTCTCAGCCCTTCTGTTTTACATTGAATAATTGTGATTTGAAATGCTCCCTATTTCCCATGGTATTACTTTCTGTCGAGTTATTTTTCAGTCCATGGTTACTCCGTTATCTAACACCTTTATTCCTCCCCCATCAGCACGGTTTTTAAAGAAATGGAGGCAAACTTTTTTAAATATTTTGAGATTCTTCAGAAACACTTTCTCCTCATTCTTCATTATTCAGCTGGATTCCCTTAACTTGTTGAAATTTCTAGGATTGCAGTTCCCAGCTTCCAGGAATTCGTGTTTTATTAGCTACATTTAATCTTTCTTTATTATACCTGTGGCTCTAAAACAACACCGTGCTCTGACCTCATGTGGATTCTTTGGAGACTAAAAGATGATTTAATCTTCATATTACCTCACATCTCTGTGGCAGCTTATGAAAGATCATATTAATGTGTGAACAAAATATTCTTTGTATGTGGACACTAGAAGGTAAATGAGACCTGTTCCCTGCACTTCAGACCTTTCTCATTCTGAAACATACTGCATAGGGCGGTAGTGTAAGTTTCAAGAATACATATTACATTCATATATTACAGCTTCATGAACTGCTAATGGGAAGCAAGATAGAATAAATATGAATGATTTTGGTTTGTATTGCCTAGAGTCTAGGGTCCAGAGATTCTGCAGACATATTAGTTAATTCATCTTCACAGCATGATCTGAAACTTAGTTTTATGGAGCCTTCAACTGAACCATTGGGAAGTAAACTGGGTTCACAAACAGTACATAACAAGAAGCCTGTTCTTCCCATCCCAGAATTAATTTAAGAAAGAAAAAAAACCCCAATGAAATGTATTCCTCAACTTTTATGCATTTGGGTTGCATCTTTCCAGACCTCTTGCTCTTGCATATACCCCTGAGTATACATGGAGTGGCAGTAATTTTTCCTTTTTCTTGGCACCACGACAAGCAAATGCTTTTTATGTCAGACAGATGCAGGCTTGTTTCTGGTGTCTACTCAAATATGGCTGAAGGCATAATCCAAGAACACAAAACAAGGGAATTAACAAGTAGTGTTGTACTCTGAAATGTTCATCACTCCACTGAAGCCTATAATTAATAGGTAGTCATGCAGTGTAAAAGAGGACTCTGTACCTACCTTTTCCTTGTTTTTTTCTTTTATGTGCAGATATTGTGCAGAGAAAAATCTGTACCTCTACTAACTTGATTTAACAAAACATAAGCACCAAAGTGTTGGAGATAATGCAGTTTGCTAGACAGCAAGTGTAGCATCTCATATGGTAATTAATAACTAATATCATATTAACATATTAAAGATGTTTATGGTGTTGTACTAAGTTTCTGAATAGCTCTAGCAAATCACGCTGATGTGACAGTAATTTGAATTTCACAGGCTGGCTTCTCAGCTGATGTAAATGGAAAATTATTGTATTTGTACTTTAAAATGTATCTGAAGATCTTGCCACATATAGAGAGAATCGAGGAGAATTGTCTAGAACATAATTGTATGTTGAGGTCTGCATCCTAGTTGCTCTTTATTTCATGCACCCTCTGAAGAGTTTCTGACAGAAACTAGTTATGAGTTTAGTCTGTGAAGCAATCCCAGAGGGGAAATCATGAATTTGTAGAATAAGATGTTTTGGGAAGCATGTGTGGTTACAAGATGACATGAGGAGAACTTGGTTTCTCTTCTGTTACTTACTGGGAAAATAACTTACTTGGAGAAAAGTGCATGGAAAATGCAGAACATAGGTTATAGTAGCAACAGGAAGTCCAAGTTCTGAAAGAACTCACCCAAGTGGCCACTATGCAGTGTCTGTACAGATTAATTTCTGATCAACCAGCATTCAGGCATAAAATTACAGTGAACTTATTTGCTCACCCTTCAGGATATTTCATCGCTTTTTGAAAGCTTTCTGGTTTGGGTCAGCTTTTTCAGTTCTGTCCCTCTGGGGAGACTATAGATATTTTGCCAACAGCATACTGGGCTGTGTCAAAAGAAGTGTGACCAGCAGGTTGAAGGAGGTGATCCTGCCCCTTTACTTTGCTCTTGTGAGACTCCACTTTTAGAACTGTGTATAGTTCTGGTGTCCATAACATAAAAAGGACATGGAACTGTTGGAACAAGTCCAGAAGAGGGCCATGAGGATGATCAGGGGACTGGAGCATCTCCCGCTTGAAGACAGGCTGAGAAAGTTGGGGCTGTTCAGCAGCCTCATAGCAGCCTTCCAGTATCTGAAGGGGGCCCATAGGGATGCTGGGGAGGGACTCTTCATTAGGGACTGTACTGATAGGACAAGGGGTAATTGATATGATTCTATGATTTAAACTTAAACAGCAGAAGTTCTGGTAAGAACTTCTTTACTGTGAGAGTGGTGAGGCACTGGAGCAGGTTGCCCAAGCAAGTGATAAATGCGTCATCCCTGGCAGTGTTCAAGGCCAGGTTACAGAGCCTTGGGTGACATAGTCTAGTGTAAGATGTCCCTTTCCATGGCAGGGGGGTTGGAACTAGATGATCTTAAGGTCCTTTCTAACCTTAACTTTTCTATGATTCTATATTTTTAGGTTTTTACATCAGATATATGAGAATTGTTCAAAATTTGAAACAAATCAAAATGGTCACCTATGAGAATGAAATGGACGACTTGTCTTTGATGGCTATGCAGAACACCTTTTGTAATTCCTGTGAAGTTCCCATATCTATAGATCACTAAGATTTGCCAAGATTTTTTGCTTAAGTTGAGCAAAACAGTTGCATGCAGATATGGTTCTGAAAAGTGAAATTAAACTACAGAAGCTTTCGGCTTCATAAGCAGTAGTTGTACTTTTTGGGAATTTTGCAGAAAGCTGACTGACCTCAGAAAAGTTGCCAAGCATTATAGCAGTGTTCTATGGGGTTTATTAACATTCAGCTAACAACCTGAAGTTGTATTTGGAGAATTGACTTCTGTTAGATAACTTTTTGTTATGTGGAGACAGCAGGATATGGATGAGGTAATGGGTAGAAGAATTTGTTATTCATCCACTGGGAGTTTCAGAGAGTGTAAAGGGCTAATGGTCACCTGTTCTCTTAAGCTGGGATGCCTATCAGAGGGCGCACTGAGAAGTTATGTTGCTGAATTAATCATGCCTATGAGATGTACAACAAATACAATTTTGTTAATTAATTGATTGATTTATCAATTAACCATCATGTTTGTTGTTTAAGTGAGTTGCAAGTGTCTTGATTTATGGCCTTTAGTAAATGAATTTAGTTTCCTGACAAGGAGGGAAATTGTGTACCGAAGACATTTGTTTGTACATGTTTATGAAACAACATGAGGGAAAAGAAATGATTGCCAGTTCAACTCAGAATTTAACTATATGACTGGAAAATAAAATGTGTGTAGTAGAAGAGTTTCTCTTATATGCAGCAAGACCAGCATTATACTTTGTATAAATTTCACTTTATTTTTTTATTTCCTGTGTTGTCAAAGATGTCAGGAATATTTTTATGGGTCAGATTCTCACCTGATATTTTTTACATTGGATCTGAATATCGTCTTTTGTAAAGATACATTATTCTCTGTATTAATGTCTTTAATTTGGGGCTGCTTACTAAGTTGTTTTTCTGTTTTGCATTCACAAATGCTTATCATATCACAATTAGATGAACTGGCTATTATTTTATATTTTTTTTTAATGGGGGAAGGAGTTGATCTACCTTGAGGAGCTAGACAGTGCTCTGAGGACAGGGTGGCATCTGGGGAGTCAGGAGGTAGAATAGCACAGAGCACTGACAAGAGTGTTTTTTTTGCCTGCTCCAGAATACTGTTAGGTCTCAATCTCCTATGACGAGCAGTGCAAGTGGTGCATTCTGTCATAATTCAGCACAACAAGAAGGACTACGCATGGAGACTGATGAGTCATTAGCCAGAAGAGCAGGGAGAAAGGGTACAGTACAGTTATGCACAAGAGAACATGATGAGACGGGATTGACAACTAGACCTGGAAGTATGAGGACTATGAAAGGAAGGTAAAGCTTCAAATCAGTTTTTCCTTCATTGTTTATTTGCCATTTAATTATCAGCTGCAATTATGGACCAGAATGAATGATCCTAATTTAAATTGCGCTGTCACCTCTCCGAGATCTTGAGATTGCTGGAACTGTGGAAAGGAGTATTACTGAAATAAGAGTTTGTACTGTTACATTTCTGATAGTGTCTCTACAAGTTGACTAATTCTACTGACTGACATTATCTTTCACAGTTCTAACTTTGCCCTTTTAAAAGTAATTAAAAAAACCAGAATTCTGGCTTTAGGGTATCCATCAATGTACAGATGCTTAATAGCATTAGCTTTGTTCTTTTCTGTCCTGCCTGACAGCTGCAAAAGGGGAAGAAAAAACTTTCGTCATGCTTTGCTTAAAAATGAGAACCCCTCTTGATGGGGAGATCCCTGAATTCTCACCACTCAGTTGTAATGGTGGGAAAGAGATAAAAGGACATGTATAACAAATAAGTATGTATCTCTGTGAGTTCAAAATATGTTCTTTTCTTTATATGGTCCTCCATAATTAAGCCTCACCTCAGTAAACACTTCTGTTGTTTTCAAAAATGATGAAGTTCTTTAGATGAATTTGTGTTGCGAGTAAAGTATGTGTGCAGAATACAGCACAATAGTGCCCTGTTATGTATATATATATATGCATTATTAAGAGTAATTAATACCTGATAAATGCTCTAAATAGTGGCATTAGTGGCATGATCACACATTATTTTTGTACGTAAGGGTATTCTTATGGGGATAATTCTAAACATAAATATAAATAGCTGATTTAGAGAAACATAAGAAAATTGATAAATTGTTATTTGTCAAACCTTGCACTTCTTCAGAAGTTTGATCTAGAACAACCTCTCTTACAAGATACTTGGGTTTTTTTTTCGGATTTTGTTTGGCCCATGAAAAACCTGCTGTGGTAGTATTTCAGCACTCCTACCTGTAAGATAAATTAAGTGTTGCCGATGTACAGTGAAATAATGATCCCCTGAAAAAATTAGACCCTTTTTTTAAGCATTTATAAATGCTACCTTTGAATGTTAGAGCCTGATTTATTCATAGAACTGAATGAGTTTACCCATCCTTAATCAAAGCAAGATCACACGTTAGGAGATGATTTATACATGAAATAGCTAAAAAACCTTTTTAAAAAGGCAGAGAATTGTAAGGAAGAAACCTCAAGAGATCACCCATTCCATAACCATAGCCCACTATGGCACCAGCTAAACTAACCCTTTCCTAGCAGATTTTTGTCTACTCTGTCTCATTTAATCATTACTCTTTCACATCTCATTCATTCATCATCAATCCTGCTTTCATTTTTTGTTGTAGTTTTTTTTCTTCTAAGACAGTTCTTATGTCTGAGTTACTTGCGTATTAACTACTGAAACTACATGCACAAGTTAAGGATGTTGGAGGGAAATAATTACATCATCGTAAACTAAAATGAAGTCCTGTCCAGAACTCATTAGCTAGAAATGTTCATCCATCTTAGCATGATTGTTAAATACATAGTTGTTAAGTGCATGGGACATCAGAAAATGTTCCAAGAGTCGTCGCTGTAGCATGCTCCACCCTGGACATTCCAAGGCCCAGTTGATTGTTTTCTGGAGCTCCTGAGCCAATGCAGCTTTTTCAGAGAGAGGTACCCCTTCCATGCAGGGTCTTCTTGGGGAATATGCATATAGACTACCAGAATAAAGTAATTTTGAGTCTTGGGTTAGTCAGTAATATTTCTGATAACCAAGTCCCAGTCCAATTAACTCACCAGCTAAGGTTTTGCTGTATATCACCTCTCTCTTCTTCCATATGAGGCAGGGGAGCACAGCCACGAAAATAGCTTGTTCCTCTACCATGAAGAATAAGTTTTTCATTTTCTAAAAAAGTGAACAACTAAAGAAAGCACTTCAGTTTGGGAGGAGGAGGGAGGTGTTATGTAAAATGCCTTTACAGATTATTGCAATACCAAATTTTTTTTTATACGCTTTTTAACAGTGGAGCAGAAAATGTTTTTTTTTTTTTACTCCTTGCTTTTGTCAGTTGGATAAGATTAACAAAAAAGTTAATATCATTATTATTACTGGAGAAAGTTGTCCAGAATGGGAGTGAGAAGAATACTTTTATGTGACCAGACTAGTTTGGCAAAAATCTTTTGTTGGTAACTGAATGTGTACTGGAATTGAAATTGAAAGCTACCTGAAAATCCTGTTCTATATATTCGTATACAGTAAGCCAGGCTTACTGATGGTCAGGGATAGCTATGAAAAACTCATTTTCACTATAAAGAAATTTTCTTGTTTATTGTCAGGTAGTATTTTGTTCCTGTTTCACAAGCTTTGATTTTTCCCCAGGGCATGTTTAAGACCAAATGCAACTTGAAAAATAATTATTTAAAATTACTCAAAAAAAAGAATTGCAGAGCTCACAAAACATAGCATGAGGTTCATGTGTAATGACAGAGATATAAGTAGACAGAGGTAAAGCTATGACATTATTACTGTAAGACACAAATGATATGAATCTGTTACTGGGTGTGCTAATCCAAATGTACTCTGGGCTATGAAACTATTTTCTGGATTTTTATCATTGATTACATTCAGCTTTCACAGGGCTTCACTTGTCCCTGAACTTTTTTAGAATTTCACAAGCCAGTGTTCCCCTCACATGATGATTTTCTTAATAATAGCATGATATTAAAAGTACCATTTCCAGGGAGGAAATAAACAGTATGCAAACTCATGCTTTACTGAATGTCTGTGCTAGCTGTCTTTCTGCAAAACTGTTATCACAGCCATATCATGTGCTTTAAGCTGACTACTGAAAGATTTCTTCTTTTTTATATTAGAAATGCAAGTAGAATTGTGAAAAT
>JAOEHX010043434.1:22234-37748 GCA_025448015.1 Bolborhynchus lineola | reverse complement strand
TAAAAATGATGTTGTCAGGCACTGTGTGTCTTTACTGCACCTGTGTTCTCTGGCACCAAGGGTGTCTGCCCCTGTAAAGCAGGGCAGAGGGATGCAGATGGTGAGAGAGCAGGTTAAAACAGAGGAAACATCTCATCACAAGGAAAAAATGTTTCCATTTAAGATAGAAGTAATAATTAGTGAAAATATACTGCCAGGAAGGACCTAAGATGTGGAGTATGAGTAGAAAGGAGCAGAGGGAACTGGGGGCTATTATGGAAAAATCCTTCCTAGTTGCTGCCCATCGCCCAACTACAGTGAGAGACAACGCACAAGGCCATCCTAGCTGAGGAGCATAGGAGCTGAAACCAAAGCATCCATAGTGCTACATGACCCCTGCCAAGCTGGAAAATATTTTCAGGGAATATTCTCTGTATGAGCTGTGAGCTGGGAATAACTAGCCCAGAACCCATGGGGTTGTGGTGTGAGTATGTGTGTGAGTGGGAAGATTGCTATGTGTGTGAGCAGGAAGATTGCTATTTGTGTGAACTCAGTGCTAGTGTCCCACTCCTCAGCAGGACTGATTCAGATTCTAATTCCTCAAGCCCCAGGATGCTGCATCTCAGTTGACAGGGATCCATCAGGTTCCAAATATACTCCTTTGTTTTACTGCATAGCATTTGCCTGGCTTCCTTTTCTCACTGCAAGAGTCCTGAACAGTGAAAATATATGTTCAGGCAGAATTACACCTGTATAACATGAATGCTATTTGCATGTGTGATTTTGTACAGTCTTTTACAGTTCAAATGACATAGAATGTCAAGAGGAGCAATGTTTTTTGCAGCTGAAAGCTCCCTATAAAACCTCTCTCTAGGAGCTCAATAAATGCTAAAGGGAGATATTCCTGTCTGTAAGTCATTAATGAGTTTTTTATTTGAACGTGAAATAAACTGGTTTTTTTCCCAGCATAGTTAATAACAGTGAAGTTTTTGAAAGGGGGAATGGTTAAAGGCAAAATGAAAATTTAAAGCTAGAACCCCCCCAATTCCAGGAAGGTCATAGAAGATGAAAAACCAGCCCATCTCATTGCAAGTATCTGTTCGCTTGAGAGCATGAGCTGGTAGCTGTCCTCCCTGCTCCAAGGTGTGTCTCCCAGCAGAGGGCATTGCAGGGTGACATTACTGGTTATTAGGACAATCTGGCAGGAGGTAAACTGAACTTCAAGGGGTTGTTTGGCCCGTCTAAGATTTATTTTACTGGCCTCCACAGGGAGAGTAGATTATCAGTCATTTAAAACCGAAAGATGCTGCTAGAGAACTCTGTAGCTGGAAAATAAAAGGAATTTTTACTTTCACTCTAAAAATCCCTGATGCCTGAAAGAGAAAACTAAAGCCAGAAAGCATTTGTTTTTCAGTGTCTCTATCACACAATTTATTTCCTGTTTTAAATGACACTGCAGGCTGAATTGCAAAGGCTTACTTCAGGCTGAGAGCCTCTTGACATCCTGTAAAAACTAATAAACGATTCTCTATAAAAATGAAAAGCAGAATTACAATAAAAATTATGTGAGCAGTAAAGAGAGGAGAGAAACTTCATCATTTGTAGTAAAGGTGAATAATAAAATTGATCTTTAAAAGTGGATAAATGAAAGGAGATTTTTAAAAAGATAGGGGTGTGTGTTGTGTCGAATCAAGAAGCTGCAGGGTACCCAGCTATCCATGAACACTGCATCACCTTCAATGCCAGGTTTCTGTCTTGCCTGCCATCCCTGTTCCAAGCCTTGCAGCCCTCCTCTCACCCCTCCATTGCACATCAGGAGCACATCCAGGGGACAGACAGGGCTTTGGCTACCACACAGGGCAGCTCTCTGACCCTGTCGCCACACCCTGGCCAGTCCTGTCCCATAACAGCAGTGCCAATCCACTTTCTGGAGGCAGTGGATTCATTGTACATGATAAAGTTGACTACACAATAGAGGCAATCCATTAAGTTTCTGTTTCTGGGCAGCATTTAGTCCAGTTTATTGTGTGGCCACCAAGCAAACTGAGGGGGCACATGCCTTGGAAAGCGAGGCATTGAGAGGAGAAGCACTGAGAAGCTGGGAGGTGTGTGGAGCAACAGTACTTTCTCTTGTTTAGCATTTGTTCTTTGGCAGATCAGAAGAGGATTCAGCATGTTTGAAAGTCAGTACTATCATTGTAGTTTTACAGGTGGGGAAACTGAGGCACCTAGGAGCTTGTCTCCTGCCTGAGCTCATCAGGTAAAATCAGGACAGAAGTACTAAAAGTATGCCTATATCTCCTTTTGGTGAAGTCTTAGCTTAGTACATTGTACACTCACTGGGCTGTACCGTATTTATATGCTGCAGTCAGAAACACTTGTGAAGTTAAAGTGCAGGTGGGCAAGAGTTAAAAAGCAAACTCTCCCACCTTGATTTTTGACAGCATTCTCACTTAGGTTAGTTTACAGTGTTAAAACCAAAGGGACCTGAACAGAGCAAAGGTCCTGAATTTGAATTTCAATGAGCGATACTGAGGGAGCGGTTGGGGTATTTTATAAATACCCTAAAAACGGCTAATAGGCATTCTGCTCTGGAGGACTTGAAAGGACCGTAACCTTGCCTACAGTTTAACAGCACATTTGTCCATAAAACTAACTTAAAGAGAAATTCCCTGCATTCCCACACTGAACACTTAGCAGTCTTTTCAAACTAATAGCAGTAAATATAGCTTATAACCATAAAATTAAGGTTATGTGGACTTGTAACTTTTTATTTTATGCTAGCTCTGTGGGCCACTAGCAAGTTCTACAGAGGTTACTGTCCTGAAGTCTGCAACGAATTACAGGAGTAAAGTAAGAGGAAACAAAATGCAAACCAGAAAACAACCCTCACTCTTTAAACAGACACGCTCTGTTTTTAAGGGGAGAAGAAGGGCAAACAAAGGGAAGGGGAATACACCATGAAATTCACAACTTCTCATGCTCTACAATTTCAATTTCTTTTAATGTAGCTTTCTGTGCCGTACAGGGGACTTGCTATCTTACATGTCTGTCTTTGCACTCATGGGGTGTTTAATGGCTGCAGAACAACTAAAGAAAGGGCAACAGATCCCATACATAATGAGTAATGTTTTCTTGTAACACTACGGTGAGATTCTGGTAACATGTGCCAGGTGAAGCTCAAACATTATGCAAAATTTAGATTATTTTTACTGTGGTGTACTAAAAGAATTGGTTCCCATGTTGCTGCATCCTTGCAAATTGTATTACAGATTGGGAAGTTAGGAGCCCCCGGCTTCTGCAGAAAATGTGCACTGCTTTTATTATGTGGTTTTACAGTGCCTAGAAAACCTTTGGCTTTCCAGTAATGTAACTGTGAACTAAAACGTAATAAAGATAGTCTGGTTTTATTTCAGTAGTGACTGTAGACTAAAGACGCCTCATCTTTTCGATTCCTAAACAGAAACTCTTTAATGTCCTCTGCATTTCAGAAAATAGGTAAGCAAGATTTTGTGGAAATCATCCTTATTTAGGGTAACTTCGTGACCTTCTCCCAGTACCTCTGTTGTGTTGACAACTTTGAAGGCGAAGAGCCACCTCATGAGCAGCCTTGGTCATCATGAAAGCTCAGTTTACTGAAATCTCTGGCTTCTGAAGTGGTTGCAAGCATGGAAATTGGATGCATCTTTACTGACCCAGGCCCTTAGCTAAAAGAAATATAGCCACAGCAGGAGGGGGCTAAGGAAGGGAGCAATTAATTCAGTTTTCCAATAGTATTGCAACAACATGGGCATCGTAATTTAAAAGCCTTTGGAACAGTCTTCTTCATTTCCTCCTGTCCTGCTCCCTCAACTTTTTGTCTTGGTCTGGCTTTTGTTCACTTCACGCAGCCTGCCAGACCAACCCCAGCCTGCCTGAACCCAACTGGTTGGTCCCTGACGTAATTCCAAGTGGTGACCTGTGAGGCCGACCTCAAGATTTGCCGGGCGGAAAAGGACCCACTTGGTTTTAAAGTGCTGGCTCTGTTTTGTGAGGAGCTGGCAAAGTATGTTTTTCTTTTTACTTTTATAGCTTGTTCCAAAGTCCATGGAGGATACACAGCTGGCTGGCGATACCACAGCTAATTCCATGGCTGCAGAGTCTTAAAAAGCCTCTGGTGATGGTGCTCAAAAGCAATGCATGGGAGTAGCGCATATGTAATATGTGTGCTGCTTACAGACTTGTGTGCTTTCCACAAATGCACATTTGTGAGGTGTTTCATTAATCTGTGATGGAAATAAAGCACACGTTTCTATAGATAGTAAGTTCTAAGTGCCCCTGATCTATGCAATTTTTGATTTTACCTCACTGCTCCTTGCTGTCTGTATCTAATGCCGCTGAAAGTGAATGACACCTTCCAAACCTGCTTTAAATTTTGGAAATTGCTTGTGTCTGGGAGAGAGCAAGATGTTTTGAAACAACATCTTTTAGTTAATATTCTGATTCCAAAAGAGTCAATATTTTTCTCTTGTTTGATTGTTTACTGTTGATAGCTCTGTTTTCTCTGTAGTGTATATTTTTATGGGCTTTCTTTTCTCTTCTTGACTTCTGTGGATTTTCCAGTAGTCTGAAAAGACGTCTACATAACAAAAAGAACACAAATTTACTGAAATTTCATCTAAATCATGACCCAGAAAAGCAGCATGAAGAGAAATAAACAGTAATAACCCTTATGGAACTGATCTCATTTTCTCTCTTCTGATTAAGGGGAATTGCAGACATAATACATGTGTCTGTAGTAGCAATCCCAATGATAATTCTGTGAAACATGGAAACTAGACAGGTCTCCCAAACACTTGCTGGTAGCTAGGGTGAGGTAGTATGTATTTTCCTGTTGTTGGGTAATGTCTCCCACCCAGTCTTTACATAATGGCCACCTGTGAGCACTGACATGAATTATCTTCCTATGAGCATGACAGAGCTCATCACCTCCACTCAACTAAATGTCAGCTTTTTCTAATAACATAAACAAATCAAGGTGTCTGCAGCTGAAGGTCACACTCCAGTTAGACTTACGTACCTAAAACTCTAGATGCGTTTAAGCACCTCAGGGAGGCAACAGAATCTTAAAATCATAGAATAGTTAAGGTTGGAAAGGACCTTAAGATCATCTCTTTCCAACCCCCTTGCCATGGTGCCTTATTCTTTTTTAAATCTCATATTTCCTCAGTTGCCTGCAGTTCTGCAGATAGGCAGGCTCATAGATATCTGAGTCCCAGCATCTAATCCAGGTGGGGATCTAGAACTGATCTCCAAACAGGAAGTATCTTCAAGATGTCTGTCCCTCAGGGACAACATCAATAAATCCTTCCACAAAGCTTCCTTTCTTTCACAGGTTGTGGCAACCCTAATCATCCTATGATTCTGTGATTCTGTATCTTCCATTATGACCTCCCTACCCCCAAAGCCTAGAAATTAACTTACTGAGGATGTGGAAAATCAAGATTCAGTTCATACCCTGCTCAAAAAAAAAAAATATTCCAGAACTCTTTTTCCTACCCATTTTGGGAAAAGGATTTAGTCTTTCTTGTTTGGAGAGGTGTGTTCTCAGTTCATCTTTTGGTGCAAAAAAGAAACCAAATCTCAATGGCTACCATTTAATGCTTATTAGTTGTTACATTAATGGAATTATCTTTGAGGTGCTTTTAGGAACATCCTTCTCCAAGAGTGTTGAGAGATTTTTTCCTTCACATGGAATAATTAATGTATAGGAAAACATCTCTGTAGGCCTTGGAGCACAAACTGGAACATAAGTCCCTCTTTTTCCAGGTGAGTGTCTCAGCAGGATACATAGCCATGCTTGCATAATTTTCATCTGAGAGCCTGGAGGATGTCTTGTGGTCAGGGCAGGAAGCTTGAACGTCTGAAACAAAGGGAAGAACTGCTGAAGTGCTCTATCCAGTAGGCTACTGTATAAAACAGTGATGGTAGGATCTCTGTACACCAGCTTTTTAAAGACCATAATGATCTGTAGCTAGTTGGTGAAAAAAGGGCTTCAGGAGTGAGTCTGGAGGTCTTGATCTCAAGCAGGGTGCTCTGCAGCACAAACAAAGGAGCTTCAGCAGGAGTCTGAAAGGAGGCTGCTGACTCCATATTGATGCACGTTTCATAGCTCTAGGTGTATGTCCCCTTGTTGTGGGGGGTGTTGGGGTCCCTTCCTGGGATTTCTGATTCAAACTGCACATGTGGGAAGCTCAGTGGTGGAGAGGTTGGATTCTACTTCAGCACCTTCAGTTCAGGCACTACAGCTTTTGGCATTCAGTTTTTGCTTCTTATATTGTCAGAACCACAAAGGTGCCTCGGTTAATGAATCTTGCTTGCCCAAGTCTAGAGTTCAGATATGGAGCTGCTCATGTCTATTTCAGTGGATTGGGATTAATAAATCCCAAGGGGGGCTTTGCTGGTGTTGGTGGCTTTATCACAGTTTACAATCATCCAAAAACCAAAGTCGGGGGAGGGAGGAAAATTCATCCATGAGAAAAACTGGGAGGATTTGCTCTTCCTTGGAGACCAACATGTGAGCAGATGTCTATGCCTACCACCTAGGCACCAAGCTGCTGTCTGATTCTGAAGGCAAGTTATTAGTTTTATTATAGTTTTAAATTAGCTTCTATTATTTGTTTTTACAAATGCCCATGTGATATCCATCATGGGAAAGCCAAAACTAGGCAGTGAAAACTGAGCTGCAAAAGCAAAGTTCTTCTCTGAATGTAAAATGGAGATTTATATAATTATGCATTTTATAATCGTTATGATGAATTGTGATTGTTTTCCAGGCAAGAAATGACAATATCTGCAGAACTGCACCTGCAGCAAGGTTATATTTTCTGTACAGCTCTGATGGAAAATGTGAATTGATTATTACAGTTTTTCTTTTCTTTCTTTTTTTGGTAAGTCATGGGTTTTCTGTTATTTATTAGAATTCCTTCAGGACAACACTGAAGTCTGGAGTATTAAATGTGTTCACATGCTCTGGGGTACCTGCATGTAGTTTACATGCATTTTCTGGAAAAGAAGACAAGCGTTTGAGAAGACTGAACTCTACAGCCACTGGAAATTGGAGGAAGAGAAATTTCTACAGCTGAATCTCACAGTTAAATCTTAATCACAGTCAGACTGGTAGAAATCTATAGTAACTCCCCAGGGAGTTTAATGGAGTCCTCACTGCGCTGCTGCTGAATTAAACACAGCTCATGCCTAGTATGTTGCAAGCCATCCTTTGGTGGATGTATGCAAGTCCAGACAAGCTCACAGGCAGGATCGCTGTTGTCTTATATTGTACTATGTTCTGGTGCCTTGCTGGAGTTACTGGTAGCCAAAGAAGCATAATTCAAAGCTATAGTGCAACTCTAGAAAATACAGACCTAAAAGAAAAATGTAGCTAACAAAAATATTACAGAAACGTGATACTAAGATTAACAAATGCCATTAGTCAGGTTGCCAGCCCTGTCTAAATAGTGCTGTAATGACCCCTGAAAGAAAATTAATAGAGTATTTCTGAAGACATTGTAGGAATTAGCCAATATAACATTTCAGAGGTTGAAAATTAGTGAGCCTAACACATTTAACATCATGGCTATCCCTGGCATGCTTTCCATAGTCAGTTTAAAATTGTGTTCCATGGACTTACAGTACTTTCTTTGATTTGCTGCCAATATTTACTTAAGCAAATTGAAGAACTCATGCTATACTAAAGTAGAATGAGTGATGAATTACAAAAATGCAGTAAATATTATAGCTAAAATTTTTCCAGCAGAAATCTGAAGAACTCAGTCTCATGGCTGATAACTTTAACAGATTGAAAGGAAAACACATGAACACATAATACAGTCAGTAAGTGAAAGTTTCTGACAGAGGAGACAAGTTCAAATATTCACTGCACCTGAAGAGGTTTTGGCAAAGTATTTTCACTGGGTCCATTAATCACAGTTCATTTGTGTTCAAAACAAAAGCTTTGAATCCTAGAAAAAGAGTACTAAATACCCTGCTCAAATGTGAGAACTGAGAGGCCAAAGTCTCCCTCCAAAAAGGTATCTGCAGCAACAGGGACTTCAATTGTAGTTCTTTTAGACTGCTTTCTTGTTGGAAAATTTGTATGGCTTTTGTTTGTGTATGTGTGGAGAAAAACATTGCAGAAATAGTATTTCAGTATCTGAGGCATGTAATACAGATGATATGGACCAGAAGTAAATCTTGAGCTGGAATATTCTAACTTCGATGCATGTCAAATCTTGATTTTAGTGTGTCAGAAGTTTGACAATTTCTGTGAATCTCTTTAAATGCAAAAAAAGGGATGCATAGTCTATTTTTATATACATGATGTATTATTATATGAAGTATAAAAATAAAAATATTTTGAAATAGATTTAGTGAGAGGTATTATATCTCTAGATTTATACTTGCAGGAACATACGGTGTATTTCTGCAGTTATAGTGGATAATCTGAAGATACATACGCTACTTAGATCCCAATAAAGCTAGGTGAATATTGTACAAAAATGCTACCATTTCAACAAAAGAAGTTGCTCAGTGAGATGCAGAACTGATGAAGTCTGGTATTCCATTACCTTGTTGCTTCTCAGTGGAATCTTAGATATTTGACTGAAGCTGTCAGACTAATTAGATGGTATTCTCACACCTTTAAATAGTTTCAATTAACATGGGGATACCTAATTACTTTTACTGAAAGGCTGTTCATTGAAAATAGGCCTCATCACAGATACTTGTTATGTATTTGTACAAAATTTTGTAAGGAAATGTGTATAGTGAACAGAGACAGTAGGAAAGAGGGCAGTATGTAATTGCTTTGCTTTTGCTCCTCTACATAAACCTTCCAGTGATGTAAGAGCAGGTAATATTGTCACCAGGTGGGGTGAGTAAAAATAAATACAGCCCTTGAATAGTAAACAGCATAAAACAAATAGCAAAAGAAAGAACTGAAGTGAATCACTAGAGAACAATCTAAACAGCTGAAATATGTTCACTGACACAAGTTGTTTGAACAATTGTGAATAACAACCAGATGAATGAAAGTCAAAGCTTGTCCATAATAATTCACAAGAGAACAAAAGGCTTAATCTACTAAATAAAACACTCGCTATGAAGTTTGCCCAGCTCTAGTTCATATATTGTAAGAGGTTGGCTAAAGATATGCTTTATTACCAAACTCAGATAAGGATGCAGGGAAATGCTGCCTGAGGACTTCATTAAAGGAGCTATGGGCTGTGGGATCTGAGAATGGTCAATAGGTGAAACAAAGGTATTTTTACAATTTTATGACTTTAGTGTAATAAGAAAAGGATGTAACCAGTAGAACTTGGGGGAGGAGGCTAACAGACCAAAGTCAACATAAGACAGAATGCAAAAAGATAAAACATCTTTTGTTGAGCTTATAAAATTTTTTAAACTGGAAAGGCGAACTATTATGGACAGTCCCTCCCTTCCACTATTATGCAAGGTCTTCACTCTATTTTCCCCTGGTAGCCCCTCAGTGTCAGTGGACACTGATCACATGTGGGTTTAAAATGTCCCTGGCACTTCGTTAGACCTCACCTGATTCAGGTCTGTGAAGTTCCTCAAAGCAAACTCCTGCTTCTGCAGAGTGCTGAGTTGATACTCTAATCCTCCTGCTGTAGACAGATGCATGTGGCTTTACTGTGATAACTTCCTCAAGGTTATGTTGACCTTAACTAATGAGTCAAGTGGATAATATCCTGGCTGGAAGGGAAGGCTTGGTGAGGGTGGATAATGAAAAATGTCTCACAGGGAACCTAAGAGACCACAAAGAAGAATGTTCACACACAGAAAAGTAAGAATGTGCATTTGGAAAGAGTCATCACCAGTGTGTTAGTTTCTGATGAAAAACTTGAAGGGCATTAGAGTCACTACAGCTTGCATCCAAGTCTAAGTCAATTAATTACAGTGCTTTCTCTGCTGAGCAGGACTGCATGCTTTTCAGTTCTTTCACACGAAGCAGTTTTATGGATTTCAGGGTGCAACTGGGAAGGGGTCATAGATTTGTCCTGAAAATTGTGGTCCTTTGAAATGGGAGCTTTATTAATTTGTAGTCATACAAATTTCATACATGTCTGCAAGTCTCAGATACATCTTCTGTGGAGCAGTCTTTGTACAGTGTGAAGAGTCCCAGCTGCTTAGGTAGGTTACTAATCATACCTAGAGGGAGGCAGTTGCTCACTCAAAAGAGCTGCAGAAATCACTGTGAAAGAAGGGACAGGTACCTTCTGGGTAGGAACCAAGAAGAAGAAGAAGGGTCTCTGCGAAACAAGAATCTTTGATGATTTCTTTTATAAATTGCTCCCCTGTTCTCTTCTACTTTCTTGGCCATTTAAAAGCTCCTCTGTTTTCCTAAGTGCTGGATGGTGAGTTCAACATGCAGGGTTTCATTCACAGCAGGATACCCGAAGGACAATAGTTAGTTTATTTTCATGTGATTTTGTGGATAACTTATGCATTGACTTCTCCAGTTCCCCTCCATACTTTCCAAATTGATCCATGCTTATATTACTGTAGTTTTGAAGCTTCCAGGGTGTTTCCATTAAAGGCTGAAAACCACATAAAGGAACACAGATTCATGAATGTTGTGCCCTGTCTGTTCTCAGATTCTGGATTACCTCTTCTACCCTGCATCCAGGGCACTCACAGAAACTGACTTCATGGTTCTGAGGACCAGAAAAATCTGCATAGGAAACAGGTTGCTTAAATGAAAAAACAAACACAACCCTCAACCCTAAAACCCAAACCAGTCCCCCCAGAAATCCAAAGCAGCGCACAAATTCAGTAACACTGGAGCTGTTCTGTGACCTTTCACAGGTGGGAGCTGAGGAATTAAGGAAACCTTAGAAAACTGAGGTCATGTCTGCTCAGCCTAGACATTAAAGGTCCTGTGGTGCTTTACACACTAGGGGAGGATTGATCCCCATGTCCTGACCAAAATGTAAACTTTTCCCCAGTGCAAAGGAGCATACCATACTCTGATAAGATGCTCTTCTCCATCCTGGAATTGTCTACATTTTGATGATGCAGCTTGTGCCTTTGCGTAAACACACACATAAATGTATACAGAAGGACTTGGGTATTGCAGGGGGATTGTACACAAAAGCAGGATTCCTATGTTTGTACAGAGTGTGAACAGGCTTATGACCATGCCTTGTGAAGTATATTTGTTTCCTCTTTTAGATAATCTTCATCATTTATAATTAATATAAGGGGATGGCCAGCAGTGCGAACAACAACATGTGACAGCTGTTGGGCTTAATTGAGTAAACATTCTTGTTTTACACGAGAGAGTCCTTTTGACTTCATCAGAACTGTAAGCAGTATCAGTAATATTTAACAATATTAAATTCAAGTTGAGAAAACCATTTAGGTCAGAAAAAGAATTTGCAAATATATAGTTAAATTTGCAAGAATATTTGCAGAACATAACTTTGATTTATCATTAATGTTTGCCAAGTTCTGTGTTAATGGGTCAGAATTTGTCTCCTATTTCCTAATTTAAAAAAATCCCTACACAATTTTATTTCATCTTTTAAAGCACTTTGACTCTAGGGATCCAAATAGTGTGGACTTCTACACTAAGTTATACCAGAGAATAATTTTTGTTGCACTGTAGCATAGACTTTGAATAGTTGCTGTTTCAACAGAAAAATAAAAACTATCCACTTAATGTGTAATTAATAGTTTGGCATTTCCCTAAGGCTTTACCCAGGACCCTTTCTGTTTCTGTTTCGTATTACTGAACTCCCTTGCTAAATATTTCCAGATCATATAGATTTAGATAAGACATGTTCCAGAACTTATAACATTTTTTATTTTGACTTTTACAGTATTTATTAGTGTAATGAAAATAATACTTTGACAAGTCCTGAAATAAATGGTAATATTCACCCCTGGATAGCTAAGTAAGTGAAATGTTCAGTTGCTGTAGTCCATGGGTTATTTAACCATGCTTGAATTGGAGACATAAGAAGTATGACAAAAATTTTCTGCAGATTCCTTAAAAACCTTTGACCCTCTCCTTTGACCAAGGCCATGATCCTGTAGTTAGAGTAGCACAGGAGGACACTGGCAGACATGAGAAATGTCACTGAAATCCATGGCTCTCCCCCAGGGGTGCAAGGAGACTGCGGGATTGAGACCAAATCTATTAACATGGACCTTCTGAGTGCTGCTGTGGCATTCTCTGGGACTAATCTTCTTGGCTCCTATGCATAATAAAAAGGTGTATGAAGACAACTTGGTGAGAAACCTGTAACTCGGAAATGGAATAGCTGTGAAAATATCAGAAATCCAAAGATGTCAAAGAGCCAGTTATGATAAATTGGTATGAATGCCTGCATTTCTAGAGATAATTTCACACAGATTCACCAATAGCTATGAAATTATTGAGTCCCCTTTTATACTTAATACTGTATAAATTTGTACTACTTCTGATGAGCACAGAAAGACCCATTTCTGTGTAACAGATTGTGTGATTAAGGCCTGTAAAACCTTAAAGGCAACATTTGTCATCTTTGTTAAGCTTTTAGCACACTTTTGAGAGTATTCAAAAAGAGCCTTTGGAATCTAGGCTGGAGCTCGGGATGTGTGTGCATACCAAAAGAAGGGCTTTGTAGAGCTCTCTGGCCAAAATGAGCACATTCTCTCCTTTATGGGGCAGATCTCAACTTACAGTTCCCTAGACTATCTTCACACCACAGTTCTTTTCCCGTGGGTGCAAGTCAAGTGGTCTTTAGCTCCACTCTGTTTTATCACCCATACAAGTTTACAAGGTAACATTTAAAACTAGAAACACCAGTTCAAAACCAAGAGCTGATGAGTTTCAATTTGGCAATATAAAGAAGTGATTTTCAGCATTTCTCAAACCAAGTACTTATTTTTCTAAATGAAAAGAATTCCTCCTTTTTTAATCCAAGACAAAATTATTTTTTCAAAGAAGATTAAAACTCATTTATGAATTTATGCTCTTTCCAAAGTTCTGTTGTTTGATACATTTATTATTTGTCTACAATATGTCTGAGTTGCACCAGATTTGCTATACAATGCCTTCACCTCAGCAAGGCTTGAGGCCATAAGGGTGCTTTCCTGACAAAAACAGTTGAAGTATTTTAAGTAACTTAAAAGTATTCTTCTTCTCTTGCTCCTTCCAGAATAACCCTACCGAATGCACCTTCAACTTTACATTTCCTAGGGGAATGCCCACTTTTTCATTAGCATATTCACATCTTTTTTTAATGTGAAGTTTCATAACTGGAATAAATTCCCTCCTTCCTATCTTTTCTCAACATAGACTTCCATATGTACGTAAAGGGTATGTATCTGACTGCACAAACACATGGAGAAGTTTGGGACTCATTTGATATTAATTCTGAGCACACATTATTTCTTTCTTCAATATATGGAAGAACAATCAGTTCCTCGTTTGGTTTCACAGACATTTTCAGACAACATCTGGGAACGATCATAGCATCTATGATTGGAAATCCCATGTTTTATTTTATCTTTCCTATAAGAATGTCAAACTTCACGTGTTGGTCCACACATTACCGTGACTCTTTCAAAAGAACTTACCTTTCCAACAGCTCTACAGAACTGTGTTTCTTTGCAAAAGCCATGAGCCTTGCAAACTAATTGGATCTCAGTGTAATGAATCCGAAAAGAAATTAGTCAGCTTTCAAGTCTATTGTCCACCAGTGTCTATACAGAACATCTGAACTTTATCATCTCTTTCTTTCTTCTAGCTATTTTTTCACTACAGGTACCATCACATGATCGACATCAGTGGTGATGCATGAAGTACATTTCTTGATGTTTAAGAAGCTAAATACTTAAGTCATACTTACCTGTTTATGTGTATGGAAATGTTTTTCAGGTTACATGAATGCGGTTCTTTATCTCTGAGATAGTTTTGAATTTGCAAGACACTCTTCTAATTTTCTAGGTCCTACATATTTTTGTTTCTTGCTGGTTGGAAATATTTATATCTGAACTAGGGCCTAAGGTATGCTGCAGCTTCTGCTTCCCTAATGGTTTTATGACTTCAGGGTAAGCAGCATTTAGGTTGGCAACAATCCTAGCTGGGCTGGTGCAAGTAAGTTCTGCTTGTTTAGGTTTATCCATGTGGATTTAGCATTCTGTTGATGCAGGGACTTGTAAATTTTCCATAACTTGTCAGAGTTACACCAAAGGAAGGTCTTAATTGTTCATTTTGGTCAAGAACAGGAAGATCACAGATGACCAAAAGAACTGGCTTCTCGTCCATGAAACAACTCATTCAGTTGAGCTCTGTGAATAGGGAGAGGAGAAGGGCAGGATGGAATCAACAAATCCACATTTCCTTAGAACTAGTAACAACACATCTTGAGGCAGTTGTCTAACTGAGGAAATATGATTTAGGGCTTCTCCAACTGCAGATTTCCTTGGGGTCTGGAGTCCTTTTCTCAACAGCCTTTTCACAAGCCTTGCCCTAAGTCCAAGTCCACTGACTCTGGTTTTGGAGAATAGCAGAGGGCAGAGTAAAGACATGTTAGGAGTCAAGAAATCAGAATCCTTGTTTAAGCTTGCATGTTTTGTTTCTACGTCTTCCATTTATTCATGTTGCCGGCATCTTCAAGGGAATGGCAATACCTTATGGTACTCACTAACAGATGAGTTCAAGTGAGTCTTTCAAAGAAGGGGTCCATGTGGTGTTCAAACAACAACCAATTAGATATGCTCTATAGGAATAGTTCAGGAGGAATATTGAAACAGATCTGGAGTCAGCCATAACTGAAGAATATGTGCAGAATAATACAGATGATTAAGTAGACCCTTTCAGGTCCTTCAGGCTTGCTCTAGGCATGCTGGCACTGTCAGTTTTATTTGGTAAGCCATCATGTTTGCAAGTGGGCTTGAGAAAGAACATATCACAGTAAAAATCTTGAACAACCATGGTTTACCCTCATGTTCTTTTCCCTGACATCCTGAAGCTTGACTGAAATCTCTGAGTAAAAAAAAAAGGTGTTGTCTGAGCATGGAAAACCCAGCAATGTGTCACAGAATCACATGAGAGGCTCAAGGGGAGAAAATGGAGCCTTTGCTGAATGCTGAGCTACTTTTTCCCAAGTGAAAATACAATGGCTTCTATGCTGATCACAGTTATGCTGTTATAAATCTACTGATTTCTTCTGTTACCTCAGATTTACAGCATTGTAACAGCCTCACAGTCTTTTTGAGTCTGCAGCTGCCAAGGAATTGTATTTTCTCACCAAAGCACACTCAGAAGACTTCTCTCTGCATTGTCACCCAGCAAGTGGTCTATCTTCTAAAGACAATGCATGAAGATACAGCATGTTCAATTCCCGCTCTCATTATTGAATATTCCTTATTTAGCCAAGGTTAGGAACAAAAATTTGTTTCTAACTGGTGCCCAAATGTGCTTTGAAACCTTCTATTTTGATTTTGGAGTTACCAGGCTAGTGGACGTTTTTGCCCAGTC
>JAOEHX010043434.1:0-22134 GCA_025448015.1 Bolborhynchus lineola | reverse complement strand
TGGACAGATAGACACATTGGCTTTGATGTGAGGCTTATTTGTATCAGAGCTCAGTCACAAAGCTATAGGGCTGGAAGGGGTCACAGAGTGTTTGTGAATATCCCCACAATACCACAGCAGGATTCCATGATAGCCGTGTATGTCTAGTTTGTTCTTAAAAGACCTGCAATATCTTCCCCAATAAGTTGAGGCTCTGGTCCACTGCTCGCTCTGATCATCTCACAGACTGATAACTCTTCCTCTCTTTCCCTGCACTGCTCTGAAATCTCTTTTAACTGAAAATCATTTTTTCATCCTTTCCTCTGTGGCCACGGAGAACAGTTCATCATCTCTGCCTCCAACAGCCTTTTTCATACTGGAAGACTGTTATCATGTGCTCCTTCAGTCTCCTGTTTTCTAGACTAAACAAACCCAGTTCCTTCAGCTTTTCCCTCATAGGTCATGTTTTCTAAACCTCTTAACATTCTTAGGTTCATTTTTTTTCTGTGTAAAAGAGAAGACAGTTGTTCTGGGAAAATGATTTTCTTAGCATTGGCCACACTGGGTTTCTGCTATCAGATGTTTTCTTCCTTCCTAGAGAGAGTGTTCCCCACCTTTTGAGTTAATTCTAGGCTGAAGGTCTCATGTTATCTATTGTTAGTCTCTGTGATCACTGTCACCACGCTGTGTGGTATGGAAAATGAAAGTAGAAGGGTGAGGAAGTCAGTAGGGTTAATATGTGCCAATGTGTGCTATGTTGTACAGATTTACCATACAGAGGGCAGATTGACAGAGAAGTTCACACATTTCATGGTTTTCAGGAAGCCCATCTCTAAGAATCCTTTCTTATAAAGGGAAGTTAAGTGGTACTCTTCATGGGAAACCCTGGAGGATGGACGTGAGGAAGTCAACCTCTGACCTTTATGACAGTGGCATTTCTAGAGGAAGAACTGGTCAGGCTTGGCTCAAGAGTCCAGAGTTAGCTTGACCCTCCGCTAGGATGAACATGTTGAGTTCTGTGTTCTACTGATTCTTGTACCTGAAGCTTGAACCCCTCTTTTCTCTGTTCCTCATACTAATGACGTGCACCAGAAAATGCAAGGGTGATGAAAAGCCTCTTGAAGTCTAGGATTTATTTTTATGAGACAAGGGATCCCAGCCCTGAGATCCCTAAGTCCCATGGATAGTCAAAGTAAAGTTATATTAGCATTTTCACATTTCCTTCCCATGGGGATGGGAGACTGAAAATTGTCTTCAAATATCTCCAAATCCATTATCATGCTTATTCATCATCACTTATTGCCCCTCACTTGATAGATCACATTTTCCATCCTTTCTGACTCTGGCATTGCTGAGTGGCTGCAGCCTGTTGATTCTGGCTTGCAGTATTTCTGTGACAATCACACAGCAATTACCCTAATGAGTAACATTTGCCACAGGCTTAAATGCTGATGGGAATACAAATCCTTACAGGTTCATCCTACAAATCTAGGGTTACCTTTTAATTAGCCCAATTAATTTCAGTTGAGCTTAAGTCCTGTTTACACTGGCTGTGACAAAGGACTTCACCTCTGCGAGAGGACAGAGTTAAGCCTACCTCCAGCTGAGATGGCTTATGAAATGTTTTCACAAACCTGTGTGGAAAGCAACAAACTGTGTCAGAACCACATTTGCAAACTGCTTTCTCCTTCAGGGACTGGAGACCCAGCTCAGAAAATGCTGGGAGAGCCACTTGTGTCATAGTTTACACCGTTAGAGCACAAGGCTAACGCTAACCAGCGGGGTGCAGCTACAAACCAGCCAAAGCCTGTTGGATGCTGTGTTAGCTGGGAATAAGGAAAGCACAGGCAGTGCCTATGTTCTGCCTGTGAACTGCAGTGGGAGGATTTACCAAGAGGAGAAGCCTGTGGGGCTCACCAGGAGCGAGCTGTGAAGGAGCCAGAAGAGAGGTACAGTTGTTTTTGCAAAAGGTCTAGCAGTGGATGTCCTTTGACCTTGATGGGAGATTGCATTTCATTGCCTTTGATACACTAATGCAAGAGGAAATTTACTCAAGGCTATAGAGATGTTTCTGAAAGCCACCAAGGAGAAGACCTCATGAATTGTTCTGCAGTCCTGTCTGGAATACGTATGCAGACTGACTGCCTGGTTCTCCAGATTGATCCCGAATTGTTACTGCTGTTCCCTTTTGCAGCCTGGAGGAAAGTGACAGGATTTTTGGACCAAGCTGCTCCTTCCAAGTAATTTGTATCTTCTGCTTTCCATGTTTGAATGATAAACACAGTCATATCCATGTAACATTATTGACAATAGGATCCTTCTGCACAGATCCTTCTAACCTGTCATTGCCTGATTATTTTTACCAATTTCCTGCACATTCAGAGGGTGTTTACTTTCCCATTTTGTATTTTTGCAGAGTGGAAATGCATTATCATCAGGCTGCAGTCTAATGTGGCTAACTAAATAATGCCATCCACAGTCACATGCAAGAGTGGCCAATTCAGAAGCTGCTAGCAATTCTGCCACAAGCTGAGACATCACATCCCTCATTTTGTTACATTAAAGTGCAACCTGCTAAAAAACACACTTTTTCTCCTGCCACTGGTAGTATTAGAACTTGCCTGGTGCCTACTTTGGCAGCAGGAAGGATGGCTTTTCAGATGGATGTGTAATAAAATAAAACACAGTTGCTGACGATAGCAAGGCACTTTAGCTTTCTGCCATGAAGAATAGCTTCCAGAATCAAGAATAATGTGAAGTTTGTGTTCTGTATTCTTTACCGATCACTGGTGCAGGATGCTATGGTCTACCAGTTATTAGCACAGACCTTCAACAAATCACATAGCTCTTTCAACCTTTCTACTTTAACTGTGCAAATGAAAAAGTAACTGTAAATCTTGTTGACAATTACTTCTATATCTACTGGCAGGCGGTCAACTTAGGCTTGAACAACATGGGAACAATATGTGCAGCTCAGCCAATGCCCATTAATTGTCTCTTTAGTTTCTCCTGTAACTTGCAGAGCACATTTCTCCTAGGTGATCTGCTTCTCTGAACATTAGTACAAGCTTGTCTGGCACAGAATGCCAATAATTTATGAGTTAGATTCTGCTTTTCAGTAATATTATAGTGTGCTCTGATGTAGAGCACATTAGATACTTTAAGTACAGATGAAAATGTAGGAAAAATGCTTTTTGTTTTTTCAGTTACCTTCAAGAAGCAATTAAAACTACTTTCTTTTTCTATGAGCTGTTTCATCAGCTGCCACATGCCTAGACCCGTTTTCTTCCTCAGTCCACGTGTATGTGCTCACTAGTGAATGGCACAAGGATACAGTGAAAGCAGCTTCTGGATACTTCCCTCTGTGGCATGGGACTGCTCTCCGGGTTGCCTTGTCATCGTGACTCCTGCTGTACTGCTGTCCTGTTCAGTCATGGTTGTTTTAGTCTCTGTAACTTCTCCAAGACCTCTCCCACGTTTCTGGGAAGGGCACTGTGACAATAGGCAATAATAACTGCTTGGCCGCAATGGATACGTTTCTAGTGGGAACAATTGACCTTTCACTTTCTAATTCTGAACTAGTCTCTCAGTGCTGAATGCTTTATAACACTTACTTAATGAGCAACCTCTTCTAGCTCTCCCAAAGACTTAAAATTAAGCAGAAGCTGTAGTGAGAGCTCCTATTATCATCCTCTTCTGTTCCAGACACATTGCTGAACATGCACCATTGTTTTATGTAGTGTTCTTACAGCTAAATCCAAGTTACACACAAAAGCAAACATAGATGAACAAATACTACCTCTTTAACACTTTTAATTCAGTTTTATTGTACAGTTTAGTCACTGGAAACCCACTGAGGCTTGGAAAATTAGGCTATTCTAGTCCTGTTAAATGAAGGTTTTAAACTATTGTTTAGACATGGAGTTAAATTAAGTCTTCCTTATAATTTTAAGGTTCACTTGCAATCTCAGGCTCTTGGGTCTGGGGTTTGGAATCAGATTTGGCTGTTGTCTTTCAGCAGAGTCGGAAATTAATCTCATTTGCCTGTCAGGGAAAAAAAAACCCCATTTGAAATCTGTGCAGTGTATCATTTCCCTCATTAAGGAACCTGTGCTTCATCAGTAATGCCCTTTCTAGCCCTTTAGCTGCTTCCTGATACTTTGTTAGCAGCCTGCTCCTTTCCAGCAGGCTTTGGAAGGTGTTCAGCAATGTGTGGCTGCTTGTCGGTTTTCAGAAGGAAGGTACGGCAATGAACATTACAGAGACCCAAGTTAGGCAAACAAAAAGGTTTCAAGGAAAACTTGTGGCCAGCCTTTACCTAGTCCTACTTTTATTCTAATATGGCAGTAACTCTGTCTCTTCAGAGACAGACACACTTGGTGTTGGTGGCAGAAGAGCGTATTGTCCACAAAACAAACTGAAACCCACCCTGAAGTTCCTTAAAGTATCCTTGCCTGCTTCTTTGTGTTTCTAGCAATTTTGTAGTCTTAATGCCTGGATAATGCTGCACCAGGTACTGTATTGAACCTGTAGCTACATCAGTTGATAAAAAGGGTTCTACCTTTCAAATAATCCAGGTAAGCCTGTTTGAAGACCTGAGAACTTTGGGAAGGATGTACGGCTTGCTGCTGTGGCGAATATGTCCTTTTGTGCCTATACCCCGCTGTAACAGCAGACAGCGGGCTCTGTTGGTGGGATCAGTTAGTGCACAAGCACAAATGTCAGGATTCCCAAATGCTCAAATGATTTTTTTATTCTCTGTCTTTAATTCAGCAGCACCTGAGTCACCTGTGTCTCTCCCTGCAGACAGCTTTTCTCTGTGATGTCCTAAAAACTCAGTTGTAGGCCTCTGAGCTGACACGGTCCCACCTTGCCACGGCTGCCAGAGCTTTCCCAGCCCTCCTTCTTCCTCTGTCTGGGACGCAGGTGGTGTTTGACAACCTGCATAGTTCCTCCTGGAAGATGGCATGACACCCTGTCCTTGGCCATGCTGCCTGTCTGCGCTGCATACCATTGAGCAAAGGCAGGGAGAAACTTATCTATGGCCACAGACAACAATTTCAGTATGAAATTGTCCTGCTCATACTGGCACCAAAAAAGTGTCACTTTCTGAAGGTGTCAGATTTTTACAGCTCCACGTACTCTCACAGGATTCTCGGTGCTGAGCATCTTTGGGTGTCAAAAATGAAACATGGTTGAACAGAGTGATTCTCTGAATGGTTGTTTATTTTTCTATTATAGAGTTTATTCCTGGTGGCAGGGATTAACCCCATTCTCATCTCTAAAACAGGGAAATATATTGTATAATCATTTTTTCAATGCTAATACTGGCTTAGATGAAGACCAGAGCCAGTAAAAACAGTTATTGCAGCCTTCAGATGAAATAACTGATATGCAGTAGCTTTCCCAGATGTACAGGCACGAGGAGGATGGCTGGATTCACATATTTTCTCACACATATCTGCTAATGGAGAAG
The DNA here is from genome assembly GCA_025448015.1 of Bolborhynchus lineola. Taxonomy (NCBI): domain Eukaryota; kingdom Metazoa; phylum Chordata; class Aves; order Psittaciformes; family Psittacidae; genus Bolborhynchus; species Bolborhynchus lineola. Next base: position 16,679 of record JAOEHX010043434.1, on the reverse strand, counting down.
TCCCACATCCCACTGTAAATGTAAATAACCAGTAATGTTATATAAAGCTATGGCTTTCCCTTGAGAATTTTTGCTTCATATATTTTTGGCAGCTCAGGACGGATGTAATCTTGCTCCTATGTGCTAAGTAGAAACAGGGCCTATTGCTGTCAGACTGCTGCACTGAAACCTTGAGCAATAAGGAATATCTTATTAATGGACACAGAAATATGCTTTCCATGTATTCTGAGACTTAGAATTTAAAATGTGCCTGAATATCACCTTTGAATAAGGTACTGCCTCCTGCCTATATTGTATAACATAAGGCAGGGTTATTGCTTCACCAGAATACATGAGAGTAGTTACTGCAGAGGTGGCCTCTGAGGGTTGCTATCACAGGCTTGTTTTGGCCTTAGGAATCTGATTTAAGTGATGCTGCATGATGCCTTTTTCCAGCGATCTGAACATAAAAAAGGTGTATTCTCCCTTTTTGCCTCTTGACCTTGCTGGGGTTTGCCATAGAGGACATTTATTTGCCACTGCACGTAAAACCATTGAAGGATCTCATGTTGGCAATACATTTAGTCTTTATGCTAGTGGGCATTTTGCCATCTAAACCTCTGGGCACTAATTTTGCTTATCTTTTATTGAATTGGTTTCCTAAACAAATATAAGCATTTTATATGATCCTGACTTGATTTTGGACAATATTTATGTAGCTCCAGTTTAAAGACTGACTAATGAATCCTTTATATCTATCCTGAGATATGTGTTGACTGAAAGATGACATGCTCACATTGTGTAAGAACCCCTGGATACATGCGAATAAGTCTCACTGCACGGGCTGGAGCTGACACCTGTGTTTCTGAGACACTGCAGAACATCTTGATGCCCTTTCCAAGAGGGATGTCCAAGTCTGGGAGCTTTCCAAATGGGAAAACACATCACGAGCTAGTTCAACAGTCAAGATCTGTGGAGCTGGTGTGGAGGGAGCGAATGCTGTCCCTAGGCTAATTCCATGTATGGGATCTTCAGTAACCTGGATGAGCTATCTACAAGCCCCTGTCAGCAGCAGGATTTTGTCCAGAAGTTTGAACTTCACTGTTTATCCAGAGAGGTGCTTATTCAGCAGGCTCTGCACTGACCCTACAGTGTTCATGAATGTCACATGAACATAAAGTGAGTCTGTTTGGCAGAAGAGAGTGGGGATGGCGTGTCAAGGGGCAGAGAGATCCTTTTGCACCCGTATCAAATTTATGTAACATGGATTGTTGCCACTAGTAAGAACACCACTTACAGATAACGAAGAGCACATATGCACTTTACAGGTTAAAAGTATGTGTTTGTAATAGTACCACTCTGTGGTGCTTGTAAGCATCCTGGAGAACCTAGCTGAAATTTATGATATGTGCAACACAGTGTTAAGGCATCATTGAGCCACCACTGCTTTAAAAACCTGGCATCCGCTGTACTTGCAAGGCTAAAGTGTTTTAAATTTATTTACACCTCTCATTTCCTTAGGGACCTGTTTTCCATAAACTAATGAGGCACTGGTGCAAGAGTTTTGCTGTTATTCCTGGCAAGACTGTTTTGGCTCAGAGGTATACTTCACTGGGTTTTTACTTCAGTAGCACAGCGCAAATAATAAACAGGAGGAAATACATCATGTTTTTGAACACGGGGGACAAGCTGCAGGACTGTGAAAGGTTAAACAAAGCAATTACAAGTTGAAATCCATCCTATCTCACTTTTCCCCACCATTTTTCTTATCTTACCCTTTTCACATGTTTCATAGTAGCATGTACACTTTGTTGAAGACCAGGTCAATCCAGCAGCAATGAAGGAGCATGCAAGTCTGTAAAAGGGAAATTACTAAATCAAGATTCCTTATTGCGTCCAAAGGGGTGATATCTCATTCCTGTTCCCTTGGTTAACAGTGTGCCACACAGTGGATCTCTCACTTCATGTTTTAGATACAAAAAGACTGGCTGCTGCTGAGACATTGCAGGACTTTCTAATGAAGGGGTAAGTTTTAGGTCAGCTTTTAGAAATAAAAACCCCGAGGCTTCTGTGGATTTTCCAAGTGCTGAGTGAAGGTTCTCTAAAGGGACTGGGCACTGTAATGTATACATCCAAGTACAAAATCGCATCAGTATATACAAAAATGTGTAGTAGAAAAATCAAAACCTTTTCTTATATGACGGTTCCAGTATGGACTTCAGTTACTCAGATCTTTGCACTAAGGCTCATAAATATATAAAACTGATTTCCTACTGAGGGAAAAGGGGTTATTATGAGAATGATTGACTGCAAGAATGTCTATGATTAATCTCAAGGCACAAATCTCTTCCTAATTACATGTGAAAACATGTTGGTCTGCACATGGACATGGGAGGGTGACCACTCCGTCCTTGGGCATCTAAAGCCAGATGCCTATGTAGGCATTTGTAGGTTCTGTGTGGTCTTGAGGGAGAGAGAGGTGAGGGCAATTAGTGGCTCTGGAGATGGGCTCCTGCTCCCAGTTTGCTTGCGAGGAGGAAAGATATTCCCTCTGATTGACTAGGTGCAGAGGACCTGGGCTGCTCACCCAGGAGGGGACATGAATGCTCATGCTCCCTCTCGAGGTTATTAACCTGTTTGACATCACTGAAATTCATGGTAAGTAGGGATGATGTCCTTTTCCCAAAGCCAAGGAGCAAACGAGCCAAAGTGGAAACCAAAAGCTGAGTCCTGATTTGCTGGTCATGTACTTTAACTAAAAGAATACCTTCTTCCTTGAGTGAAGGAGAGGTTATTATTAAACACAGGAGAGGCAATGTGCAGAAATAATGACAAACTGGAGCTATAAACCAGGATTTGCTTGTTTTCTTTTTTAACTCTTCATCTCAGTTTTAAACTAGTTTTTTCAGGCACCGAGGGGAATATAGTCCTTTATCTGTAAGCCCTCATGAATGTAAAGCAACCAGATCTGACAGAGGTGAAGGTTTCAAGCACAGTGTACATTTCACAAGCAGAGGTGGCCAAGAGGAAGAAATCCACAGAATACAGCAATAAGTATAATTTAATTCTTTTGTATTAAAGCACATTATACAAAGAGTACTGTCAAAAAAGAGCTCAGTTTTCTGATATGTATCACTACATATTCTTGCTAATCCACCCTGGTAGCCCCAGTTTAAATTTTCCATGTGAACTTTTTCTTTCTTAAATCTTAGTAGGTGATGAGGTCCCATGTTTGCAGAGCAATCCAGACTTTCCATTTCTTTATTATGTGTGTATGATGTAAAGTGCTTTTATGTACAAAGTAAATAATGGCTTTTAGGTATAAGCAGATTTGTAAATTTAAATATTATTGTATATTTATAACTGCAGCCAGATTATTTGATAATGCCCATGTCTGTCTACTCTCACAGAACGCGTGAGTGTTTTCCTTTCATTTTATGATGCTGTATTGCACGTAAATGTGTAAGCACTTGAAAATATGTTCACAGATGTATAGGCATGATGAAGCCCATGCTCCGTGCTTAAAGCAGGGCACAGACCCTGATCTGACCATAATGTTGGCAAAATTTTCTGCTGATTAGGAACAAAAGATAGCTTTTACACTGAATGTGCTGAAGATGTGAGGTAACGCATTTGGCCAAAGATGCCTACAACTGCAGGCACCTATCTCAGCAGCTAACTACCAAGATACCCCAGTGTGGTGTTTTAGGGAGGCTGTGATCTCCTGCAGCCTGGCAGAGGTCAGGCAGGTGCTGCAGGCAGGGAGATGGGTGGGCAAAAGCAATGGTGAAAGTCACAGCAAGTCTCAACCCCATCACTCCAGCCTCCTAGAAGCATAGAATCACAGAATGGTTTAGTTTGGAAAGAACCTCAAGATCATCTAGTTCCAAGCCCCTGCCATGGACAGGGACACTTCCACCAGACCAGGTTGCTCCAAGCCCCGTCCAACCTGGCCTTGAACACTGCCAGGGATGAAGCAGCCACAGCTTCTTTGGACAACCTGTGCCAGTGCTTCAGCACCCTCACAGTGAGGTGATTTTGTGGTTATTCAGGAGAAAGCAGGTATTTAGAATCATAGAATGGTTTGCGTTGGAAGGAACTATAAGGTCGTTGAGTTCCAATCCCCCAGCCATGGGCAGGCACAGCTCACACCACTTCCCAGACTTGCCCATGTCTTACCCCAGTTTGCCACTCACTGTGGCCCTACATACCTCTTGGTCTGCTTATTTTTTAATCATCATCCACTCTGACTGACAGCAGCATGGCCAGCAAACAGAGGTCTGGTTTTCATGCACCCTCCTCCTGCAGCCTCAGCCCCGTCCCACTGGATGTGGAGTGGGGTGTCTGGTGCAGTGGGTCTGCTATGAGCAGGGGATTAACAGCATTAGACCGCATGCCAGGTTAAAAGCCACCTCAGTGGGACACTGTGGCTGGACTGTACTGAGACAATGAGCACCCCTGGGAGATCTACTCCCCTGCTCAGACACCCATAATATTTTTTCCTTACCTTTGCAGAAAAACAATTCAATAAATCACCCAAAAATGCCTCACGCTCACAAGGAAAAATCATTACCTGCACATTTTCTGCATGCGTGCAGCATCGTATCTACATTACAAATGTCACAAACATGTCTTAGGATCAGGATCCTTTATTTTTTCCAGATGGCAGAAAAACAGCTCTCTATGGCTGTTCCTTAAAACATATTTCTACTGAAATAACAGTGCTCTGCTGAACAACGGTCCTCAACCAAATAATGATGCTCGAGACCTCCTTTGCACCATTTTAGCTGACCAACCAAGACACAGAGAAGTGATGAATTTTGTTTACAAGCTCTGACTTTTCTTGCTTTATGGCATAATTGATGCTTATGAAAACTGTGTAGAATTGGTTGTCGGATGTGGCAGCATGTTATTGCACCCTGAGTAATGGCTTTGAATTTAATTTGGTTGTATTTTGAAACAAAGTGGTGCTGGGCTGGAGAACCAGAATTTTTAACGTCAAAACTCCTGAGACTTTTTATTTTGGCAATTTCAAAACTTTACAAGATGTCCTTGAAAGTGTAAAAATACCTCTCTGAACGCAGCCTTTCTTGCATTGCACACTGCCGGAAGAGTGTAGTGCTTCACTTCTGCAAAATGGGAATTTTCTGAGAAAAAAATACTGTGGTTACATTAACTCCAGTTAAGTCCTCTTGACATGAGGAGGTCCATTTAAAATTGTGCATTTATTTGCAAAAGTTCTGAGATTTTATCAGGGGTTTAGGAGCAACCACAGTCAGATGCAAGGAAAGGGAAACACAGGACTGCCTTTAGCAGTTAGGGGATCATAGAATCATAGAATGGTTTGGGTTGGAAGCGACCTTAAAGATCATCCAGTTCTAACCCTCCTGCCATGGGCAGGGACACCTTCCACCAGAGCAGGTTGCTCCAAGCCCCATCCAACCTGGCCTTGAACACTGCCAGGGAAGGGCACAGCTTCTCTGGGCAACCTGTGCCAGTGCCTCACCATGTCCATCTTTGTGGGTTTTTTTGAGGAGATAAGACCTCAAAGCCTTTGTCTCCTTCTTCCATCTTTCTGTCTTCCATCCCTCTGAAATCATGGTTTCCTGCCTTCCTTACTCTATGAGGTTCAAGCTCACGAAACAGTTCCTTGTGAAAAGTAAAATAGTGTTTTAAAAAGTTCCTTCTGACTCCGTCTTGCTGCACTGGGACAAATGACTTCTTTTTTCTTCCCTGTGCTCTATTTCTTTCTCTATAAAATAGAGTGTGTGATCCTGGCCCTTGTGTGAAATTGTTTAGTCTCTCCTAATGGAAGTTCATCATTTCTTGCACAGAAATTGGGCCAGATTCTCAGTGGATGTGATGCAGAGCAGGTCAGACAACACGGTTGGGTTCTGCACGCAAATACCAATCTGCTGAAATCCAGATTGCTCCCTGGCTGCTTGAACTAGTTTCAACCTGAATGAAAGTGCTGGTTCAAAGCAGCAAAAAAGAAAGAGATCCTCACCCATCTGTTACGGAGAATTTTATTACAGAGACAAAAATCACTGCAGAAAATTCAGAGGAAATGAAACATTGTGTGGCATTTGCAGCAAATGAGGCACCTGTAGGAAGCCTCCTTCCCAGGAATCTTTGCTGAAAGGTAAATTTATTTAAGAAGATAAACTTCACTACATTGTCAAAAACCATAGTATCACTTCCAGTCAGAAAGATTAGAAATACCACATATGCTTACTTTTGCCTTAGTAATGGCATATTGTGCCAAAGAAACTTAAGCTCAAAGATGTTCATAAACTGGCTCAAAGATGGGAGTACAGCATAGCATTGCCATGCAGAGAGTAAAGGGCACTTTTGCTACTGATTTACCTTGTTTTTCAATCCCAAACCCTCAGTATTTACCATGACAACTCTACTCCCTGTGTGCACAGAGCACTACAGCTATTTGGGGCATGTTGTTAAGAAAACAAACTCATAGCAAGATGTGTATGTCATCTGGACTTGTATTAATTTTGCCATGTTTTGAAGGAAAAACATGCAGGATGCTGGGATTCCTCCCTCCTCTTTCCACACTTCGTTGGTCATCCCTGCACTGTATTTTTCTGGGACCTGTTCATGTCCTTCTCATGGCCAGATGGGGAATGTTGGAAAGGGGCAGGACATCTAAGGGATGAGTTTTGGACCACCCTGGAAAGGTGATGGTGAGGAATTTGTGTTCCCATTGCCTGTTCGTGCAGCACTTCCTCCTCTCCAGTTTTCTCCTGCAACACCTTTACTCAGTCATTTTTGCAGACAGTGCAAAGTCTGATTTAGGGTTTCATATGGTGTGAATTTACACTATTCACTACACCCATAAGAAGATGCTCCAGGTTTTTACTGCAGCACTGTTGTTCACAGCACACACTCAGGCTTGGCTGTCTAGTAAGGGTACTCCAGTTGTTGACAACCTGCTCAAAACCACTGCTGTGCTCGTAAGATTAGCAACACTGTAGTTTTTGATGCAAGGTCAAGTGAGGCCTCATTTTGATATTTTCAAGACAGTCACTTAAAAAGAGATGAACAAATTGCATTCCTGAAATTGAATTTTCTTATTTGGTTTCCAGTCTATTGCAGATTGCAAAGCACAACCTTTTTTTACTCTGGACAGTGTTATGCCAACTCATCAGGTCTTTTTGTAAGGGTATGAGAACTTCCAAGTCATTAAAAACTGTTACTGATTTTGTGGTGCATGTGTAGTGCTTCATTTCTGGAAGAGTAATGGACAGTGGGTGATCCAGCAGCAATTCCTGAAAGCGAGGATATGTCCTGAGCGCATGGTTTGGCTTCTTGCTTTGGCTACCCTAAAGGTCTCCTGGTCCTCTGTTGCCTCAGGAGCCCAAAGACCTCCAGGTGTTAGAAGTTCAGAATGCTTTTTTCCAGTCCTACACCCACATCACACACACAGACCTGCAGTATGGCACAGCAGAGGTTAAATAGATGGAAACAGTATCAGTGGCTTTAATGGCAAAATTGTACTAATGCAGGTTTTTAGATGTTTTAAAAATCTGCTCCTACAAACTTGTGAGCAATTCCAATCTCAGGTAAAGCCTTAAGACCAGAGGGAACCTGTGTGATCAGGCACGTGCAGAAGACCTGGGGTACTTGTTTTTCAGGCCGCGTTCAGATTTGTTCATGCATTTGCAGCCCAAAGCAATTCCCATTAGCATTAGCAAAGACTGCCTGTGCTTGAGCACCACAGATTTAGGCCACATTAATCTCACCTTTCCCCATACGGGCTTTAAAAAATGGAAATGAAAACATTTGAGAGAAAATACTGGCCTTCAGGGAAAAGGACAGGTTCTGCTTGCTGGTCCCAAAGGGAATACATAACACCAGGATTAGAGTTACTAAGGAGTGGCTTAACGAAGCTGGCTGGCTCTGAGCTGGTCATGGTTGTACACGTGGGAATAGTATCCACGTGCCAATAAAGCATGGTAGTCAGTTGTCTCCAGCTTAAGAACTCATCAAATAAAATTAAACCAGTATCTTCATACACTAATTTACCAGAGTTTTTGTTTGGTTGTTTTTAGATTTAAGCAAAAATTTACTGATCTTATATACACATGTCCAAGGACCAAGTGAAGTGTTTCTTTTACAACACGAGATGCTCATGTCACTATAGCATCACATGGATCTGTGATACGGTTTGTGATATGCAAGGTGTATCTGTCCTCCAGTACAGAGTGAATGACAGGTATCCTGAAACTATTAATCCTACCTGCTATGTCTGCTAGATAAAGTTACTTGATTTGGCTCCCAATAGCAGTCATACAGTCCTATGCCTGATCCCCCAAACCCCAAATCCAAAACATTAGTATGTGTGTGAGTAGATCCAGACCAACATCACTTTACTCCTTTCGGTTAGGGACCTAGCGAAGGTCCCATACTAACTTTGAAGTCCATTTTATATTATTTCATTTTGCTACTCAGCCTAGCATTTTCTTAAGTGATTGTCATGGCTTACTTAACCCAAGCAGGCAGCTGAGCCCCACACAGCCACATGCGTGAGAGAAGTGGAGGTGTAGAAGTGAGAAAACACTTGGAGTGAGGTAAAGACAGTTTAACAGGTACAGCAAGAGCTGTGCATGCAAGCAAAGCAAACCAAGGAATACAGTCACTCCTTCCCATCTGCAGGCAGGTGTTCAGCCATGTCCAGGAAAGCATCATGAGTGATGGTGACTTGGGGAGGCAAAATGCCATCACTCTGAATACCACCCTTCTCTTTCTTTCCCCAGCTTTTATTGCTGAGCATGAAGACATATGGTATAGGATGTTCCTTTGGTCAGTTGGGGTCAGCTATCCTGGCTATGACCTGTTCCAACTTTTTTTTGCCCCAGCCAGCTTACTGGTGGGACAGCAAGCTGGCTGGGAAAGGTCTGGAAATGGAAAAAGCCATGATGGACTGCACTTCTCTAGCTGTCAGATGCATCTTGGAAGTCAACCAGGCTGTCTAGAAAAAGCAGTTTTTCATACCCTGGTGACTAAGTTCTGATTTATTTTTTTACCCCGTTTTGATGTTTTAAAAACTAAATATAAAAATAATACACAAAGTTCTCCTACCAACTGGGGCAAATGAGGAATTGGTGCCAGCACTGAGGAATCTGCATGCACAAAGCAAAAAACTGATCAAAGTATCTCTGGTAATCCATTTGTTTTTCAAACTCTGGTTTCTAAGATTATGACCATTATTATTTTCTGTTATTAGGGGGCCTAGGCAACAGTGTAATAGCACTGGGCATGGGACTAGCATTAGCAATTCCTGCTGTAGACTAAATAGGCGAGGTGGGTGAATAGGAAAAAGGTTGGAACATGCAAGGCAGAGAACAGACTGTGCAAAGTGGTGATGCTGAGGGATGAACATGTGTCTCAGATCCCACAGGATTAACCCCAGTATATGTATATACCTTTACAAATGTGTGTAAACATACATAGAAATGCTTCTTTCTAGTGCATGAAAAATGCAATGAAAGAGAAATCATAGCGATAGCAGAGTGACGATTAAGTGGTACATGATCCTACAGGGTTGTGAAATTAAAAGTGGTTTTCTCCTACTATTCAGATGGAGGAACAGATTGAAAAGATACATAAACAGGTACTTTCCTGTCATGGGACTGGCAAGTAACACAAGCTTTCAAAGGAGCTTTTAGTTGAGCATCCAGTCCTGGACATCAGCACAGATTGGATAAACACTGTTTTGTACTGATAACCCCTTGAAATCCTCATAAGCCATGTGGGCATGCTTTCCAACAGATGCCCCTAAATAAGAACCCGATAAATAGCTTGTATAACGCATTTGTTCTGCAGAGGCGATTTACTCTGGAACCTACAGAAGTGTGACAGTGAAGCTGGCTCAAGGCTTGGAACTGTTAAGCTACCTTGGTGTCAGAAAACCACACTGTTTTTATTGAATCAGACAAAGCTCTTTGCATTGTTTTCCTGCAGCTGTCTGTATGTTTGTGTCATAAGTGCACTGTCATCATCCATCAGTGTGCGTGGCAAAGAACAGGCGCAGGCCAGAGAAGTAGCCAGCTTTCACATCTCTTCTGGATCTGTCTTATATATGAAAATACGTAGTGCCATTGACCACTGGACAGTTTAGATCTGCACTCAGTGGACCTGTTCATTATTCACACTGTGGTCGAAGGGCTCTTGTCTGCATGCAACAGGAGCCCACAGCTCCATGGTTTTCTGATGCCAGGTTTAGGATAAGCTTTTTTTACAAAAGGCTGCCTCTTTTCTCCTTTGAAAATTCTTGAGTAAATACAGTGCGTTTCTACATGCTGTCCTAATGGAGTTGATTACATCTAGTTCTGGTCCGTCATCTAAGACATCAGTAAATTGAGATAATCCAGGATCAAACAGCCCAAGTCCTGAGCTATTCATGATCCTCCTAATTTCATTTTTGCATCTAGGACAACTTTGTGGTTCCTCAAAGTAACGTTTTCAACAGTTTTACAGCTGAAGCAAATAGAGGGATAAGCTTTGCATGCCACCATTTATTTCTAAAGAACACACATAACATTTGCAATATTTTCAGGAATGTGGCTTTTGCAAAGATTGAGTCAAATTTCATTCAAATGGGAGGAGTTTCTTGCCCAATAAAAGCCAATTCTGTGCATAGAATGTGGCATTTGTCAAAGTTCAGTTTCAGTCCTGTTGTATTGATGCAGCACAGAAATCTTTTTCATGTACTTCGGAAGTCTTTAGAGTACAGTAACATCATCCAGACCATAATAGGCAATTAGACTGGTTATTGAAAGTCATGGACATAATTTCCAGAAAAAGTATGTGGTGGCTGATATGAACCCTTTAGGGCTTTAAAATATTAAATTATTGTGTACAGTATGTGCTGGGAGGTCTCTGGTGCTTGCCAGCAGCATTATGTGAGGGAGAGAGACACACTCTGTAGAGCAAAACTATAAAACATCTTTCTCAAGCAGAATAACTGCTTGTTCAGTGGTGACATAGTTACTGGATATGTCTGTCACCATAGCTTCATCTGGCCTCTTTAAGGTCATGTAGTAAGAAAACAGTGCAAAAATGCATGAAAATAGTATGAAAAGCCTTGCTCTTTCCTATGATTATTGGCGAAACCCATTTCTAAACTGGATCCAGTTATTTCACTGCCATTGCTCCAGGCTTATTTTCTTAAGCTCTTGCACTACAGATGTTTCTCACCACAATGGCAAACAATTTGTCATCTTTGTGACATACTAGGTCAAATAGTTGGTCTCTGAGCAAGGTCTTTTGTATAGCAAAGTTTTATTGGCGTGGTTTCTTGCAAGAGTGCTGTAATACACTTCAGGAGCATTGAATTTGTGTGTCTGTCAGTTATCTGCACGTGTTAATACTTGAAGCTGGTCTCTTCACTGGATGGGGTATCAGTACATGGAGTATAAATTTTGTCAGGTATGAAAGTTGAATAAAAAATGGTTCTATGGGCAGCTTGGGAATTTGCTTCTGCAGGTGGCTTTACACACTGCAAATAAAATGATTGGGATAGTACAGACACTATCTTGTGTGTATATAAATAAATATATATATATATATACTACCTTGTATATTTTGTGGACAAAAGTCCAGCTTATTTTCTGCAGCCTGTGATTGTCCTCCTGATGTAAAAGAAGCATTCACAATACTCCATACCACATGAGGTGTTTTCTACTGTGCCTTTGCTTATTCAGAGCACTTCCCTTCGCCTCAGTAACTTTTGATACCTGTTGCTGAGGTAGAGACTTCTAAAATGTAGCCAAATATCCCATTCTTCTGCAGGAGTTTGCACTGAGATTTCTTCATTGGGGCAGCCAGGTTGTTTGCACTGTGCCATGTGGATTTGTGAGAGCTAAATCTTTTCCCTTGCTAATCAGTAATTCACAGAGCTTATGGACGTATGTTAGTGTTACTGTAATTCTCCATTAATCATTATTATAAACAACATCACTGCTGGCTTAGTGTACTCTGGGTTTTCATTTGCATGCTTATTATGGCCAACTTAGTCTCATCAGTGACAGTCAAAAGCTTCTGCCAGATCTGGATCAAGTGCAAATACATTCAAATCCTTTCCATTTGCCATGTTCTGACTGATCTGTTGTTTTAAAGATGCAGCACAGGTTTTGTTGACTCACCTGGCTATCTTCCATGCTGCTGAAATTTATACTGTTCATCTACCACATTTATTTAGGGGAAGAAAAAATATCTATAAAACTAAGAGTGTGCTCTTTTGTTTATCACCGGAAAGAAGGAATGCCTTAGGATGCAAACCTGCCTGTAGACTCACTGTGGTGTTTATACATTGTTTCTTCAAAAAACTTATTGCTCCTAATAGCAGTTATGCAGTTTTCAGGCAATGAAGGCCTGGTAGCAAAAAGAACCACAGACTCCCCAGAGGCTCTCCAGGATAACATTAGGTGGATTCAGAGTCACCAGTGATATCTGTATCACTGACTTCTCTGTGCAGCAACTAGAAACTAGGAGCATGGAGTTTAGGTGTGTATCCCAGGAAGAAGCAGCCTGCAGAATGCCTGGCCATACCAGCCATCACCAAATGCACTGGAGGGCTCCTATTTTCTCTTTAACTCTCACCTCACCCCAGTATTTGTGGCTGATACCACTCTCTCTGCAGTCACTCTCACAGATTTGCTAGCCCATTTCGTATCAAGTTCCTCTTTTGCCTTTCCAGAACATAGACAACTATGCACTACCTAAGTACCAGCCTTCATACTGATGCTCAGTACTGACACATGGGGTTTTCTAAACTGATGGAAGTGCTTTTCTATACTGAACCTGTCTGGATATAATCATGTGCAAGCCAACAGCCATATGCGACTCCTTGGGAGCAGAAGGTCTAACAGAGTAATTTGCTGATTCCAGTACCAGCAAATACATGAATTTTTAAGAGGAACATAAACAGAGCTTGTCCTGGCTATACAGCAGCCAGGGAGATGCAGCTGAACTTGCAAGACAGTTGGCCTTCTTGGTAGATGCCTGGGCTAGCAGCCAGGGGACTCAGGTTTAATTTACAGTTAAGTCGTATATGTTTATTTCTCAGAAAATACATATTTTAAAAATTCTGAAATTAAAACATGGCTAAAACTCTCTACAGTAAACAGAGGTCTTTAAAGACAAGAATGGCTGCCAGCTTTGCTTTTTGTTCAAGCTGTAACAGATTTGAAGTTTATTTTATACCCAAGGCTTAAAATGATGCCTGAGACAGTGCTTCAAAAGGAGCTGCACATCTGTGGAAGCACTCACTGAATATTTCAGATAGTGCTAAATCTGGGTCGGATGCCCCAGAGATCAAGTCCGAGAGAGAAGTGATTGTTTTGCTTTTGATATCTACACCCAACCCCCCCTTAAAATGGGTGACATTTCAGCTGCAGGCACATTATCAGTAGCCTGAGATCAGAATAGCTGTCAAGTACTTTCAATTTGGAATAAAAAAACAAACAAGCAGTAGAGGTCATGAGTTAAAAATGTAGGACATGCTGCTAAGGTTCTCAGACCTTGTTGTTCTCCCACAGAGAGGAAGCTGTAATGTTCTCCATATAATTTGTACATCATGGTGGTGAAGGAGGCTAACACAGACCAACCACTATTCTAGAGGCTGCTTCTGCTGTGTAATTACTTGAAAAATGAAACACTGTAGGACAGGAGGTTAACAGAACAGACTGATTTTTCTCAGGGTTTTCATATCTATGTCCTTAGCAGAGCCTGTGTGAAACTGGTCTGTCCATACCTGGACAAGATGGGAACATAACAGCTTCATCATGAATCTGCGGGGTCTCCTGCATCATGCAGTGTGGGACATCCTGGCGCAGAGCGGCAAACTATGTTTTGCAGTTCAGGGTTTTAGATTTTCTTTTCAAAACTCCAGGGGTCCTTGGTGATAAAGTCAGTTAAATTTACTGAATTTTGCCTTTAGTGGTAATTTCATCTCAAAGAGGCTTTTTTTGGGAATGACAAAACCCTTTTGACTAACAAAAGCCTTTTGTTAGGGTTTTATTAGAGTTAAAAGGAGAGGAAGCCCCTCCACCAGACTTTGACTGAATGAAGAGTCCATGAAGTCCTCTGCTTGTTTTAATCCCCCTGTGTCATTCTGTAGCTGAGTGCTGAGGATTCAGGTCTTCTAAAGACTGGGGTCTCCAACACTGCCTTCTGACCTAACAAATCTCAATCTTCACACTCTGAGCTCCTTTCTTTGAGGCCCTGGAAGACCACAGGTGTTTATATCCTATCCTGCTGCCTTCTAAACACTCAAAATCACTCTTTCTTTTTTTTCTTCACACTTACCTATCTATCTTCTCCTCCTGATCTCAGTGTAGGAAATCAATGGATATGGTAACATACTCCAAGCAGCCCTTGCAGGTGTTGTCTTCAATGTGACTTCTTTCAGTGGACAAACTTCAACCTGTCGAGAAGTGTCTTAGGACTGTCTTTTCTGTAATTCCCTATTCTGGCAGCCAAGCAAGACTAAACAGATCTTTGTGACAATCATTTCCTTCTGTTCACAAGCTTTGAATGAAGATACTCCTCAAGCCCCCACAAACCTTGTGCAAATCTTGTACATTCTTGTCACAGCTGTTGAAGGTATATCAGAGAGGTAACACCAAATACCACTGTTAATGTGAAAACTCAGCATAGCCTGCCAAAAGTGAGCTGGTTGTCCAAACATCCCAAATATGTATATATGTATATATAGACATCAATGCTGGAGAACTCCATGGCATTTCCTCATTTTGTGAGGTCCTGAAAGGAGCTGAGGGCTAGCCACCACACTTTCTTCTGCTGTAGAGCCTAGAAGAGCTTTGGTGACCCAAGGTTTGTAGTGGAGATCATTAAGTCCCATTCCAGAGTCACTCCATACTCTTTCCATATCCTTTTCCTGGCTCCCAGGAAAAGTGGAGAGATTGTTTACTTTCTCTTAAAACCCGTTATTCTACCAGTCCTCTGGGTATATGAAATAGTTTACAGAAGCAGGTTTGAGGAGACCAGCTAGCTAGGGTAGCTGGGCAGTGGCAGTGTCTTGCCTGGGATGGAGAGTGTGTAGGGAGCTCCCTCTATTGATTTTCCAAGCTTCATGAGAAAGGCTGGGTTCTCCTGTCCTTCACTGGGGAGAAGCATGAAGCTTTGTGTGAACCCCTCTCTAACAATACTCAATTGGTGTAATGGCTTCTTAGGCACTGGGATGCACTCATACTGCCTAATTATTGACATCTTGAATCAGGTGTCGAATCTAGTTGCTTGGGCTCAGTGGGGAGAAATGGCTGTCTGCAGGTTGACTCATCTAAGCTGTCTTAGGCAGTTATTTTACCAAAGTTTGCCCTTTAGGAGAAGGTGTCCTCTGTATTGGTTGTAGGCTGGATGTTGAGTTTTTAGGTAGTCAGACAAGTTAGATCCCACAGCAGAAAACTTTCTGACTGCCCTCTTAAGTAAGAATATTTCATGACTTTTTGGTTTCTTTCTTTTTGTCTAACATTAAAGAAAATCTGTTTGCAGTAACAGACTGTGATACTGTAAGGACTATTCAGTCAATATGTTAAATGTTTACTTAGAAAGTATGGTCCTGCTCAGTTTAGTTGTTGGCATCACTCATTAAACTACAATACCTTTCTCTTAGTATTTTTGCTATAAACTATTTTGAGTTTTAAAATTCTGCTTAACACCTCTGTCTGCAGGGTCCACCACTCGTGGAAATGCAAAAGCTATACAGTTAGCCCACAACTTCAGATGTCAACTTTGAGCCAAATATGGTTTTTTTCTGGGTACAGGTTATAGAGAAAGAGATTCATTACCTTGCCAGAGTAAAAAAAGAAGGTAAAAAAGAGTATGAGGCACTCAGAAACTATGGGAATGGAGAACCAGTGAGTGCTTGCAGAAGGAAATAAATGACACAACATTTGCTAATGGGGCAACTGCTGCTGCACTGTAATAGCAAAACAAATCACAAATATTCCATTAAAGGATGAGCTATTATTGCTGATGGACATACCATAAAAGAGATGCAGCCCTGCTAGAGAGAATTCAGTTGTGCCTGATGCTGTGAGATGCATCTTACAGGCAAAGGGGAATATTACCTGTAACAGAGAAAACCAACCTGAATGGAGCTGGAGGATGAGTGAGGAGGGCTGGGAGATGCTTTGATTTTGAAGTATGCTTTCTTCTTCTGCTGCTGACCACAGTCCTAGTGGATGACACCACATTGCTTTTCTGGTGGGTGCTCTCCAAAACCTTCCCTGTTCATCAGGGTTGTTGGTTTTACCAGTGGGCAGCTGGGTGTTTATGATGGGAGTCATAGCTTGTAGGGAAAGTAGGCAGTCACCTGTGGAAGTCACTGTGGTTTCCGGAGATGTTCTTACAGGTGTAATAAATGCAGCATTAAAACAACAGCTGATGCTCAGACAATGAACAGGGAGCCAACCTGCTCTCGTGGAGGGTGCCCCTGATCATGGCAAAGAGGTGATCTTTGAGGTCCCTCCCAGCCCAACCCATGCTGCGCTTCCATGACCCTTATGTCAGGGCTCTGAGGGCACCCACAGCTCTGACCGCCCCTCCCCGCCGAGGCTTCGCCGGTCCTGGCCAGGGGCCCCCCGGCTCTGGTGCCTCACTCCGCGCCCCAGCAGTGCCGCCGGGGGTCGGTGTCGTGCTCCCCACGGCGCCCAGCGCAG
>JAOEHX010043433.1:0-11074 GCA_025448015.1 Bolborhynchus lineola | reverse complement strand
GCAGGGATGGGGCAGCCACAGCTCCTCTGGGACCCTGTGCCAGCGCCTCAGCACCCTCCCAGGGAAGAGCTTCTGCCTGAGAGCTCACCTCAATGTCCCCTCTGACAGGTTAAAGCCAGGTCCTTTCCCTGTGTTTCACCAAGCAGCTGCCCTGCAGAGCAATGTTCCTGTTCACTGAGTGAAGCCATCCCCAAGCTCAGAGGGGCTTTGACACTCTCTGAGGCAGCAGAGAGCTCGGTGCCTGCCTGGATCCGAGTATTTTCCCTGCAAGGAAAAAGCTCAGCAGTCGATGCTTAAGCTCAGCAAGAATAAAAGGCTGCTCAGTAATGAAGAGAGGCGTGATGCCTGACGAACGGGATTACAGTGATCCCCTCCAGAAGCCATCCCCTGCACAGCAAGTCAATACCTAATTATCAGCATTACTTCACCTGACACCTTTGCCCGAGCAGAGTAGAGGTGCAGTAAAAGCAAACACACTACTTGCCCTCTCCTCTGTGCTGGGTGCATCAGCACCAGAGATGCCCCAGCACCCACCAATGATTTTGGGTGACCCACTATGGATGCGGTTGGGGCAGCACCAGCACCCCATGTCCCAACATAAGGCCAGCCCTGAAGCATCACTCAGACCTATTCAGCTTTGCATTCAGCTTGCTTCTGGGTGGCAGGAGGGATTAACCACAGAGACACATGGCTGAAAGGGGGCAATGGATCTATCAGCATTCCCAAATCAAGACAAAAGACATTTTGGTGAGCTCTGGCTTTGCCCACACTCGCAGGTGCTTGGGCTCAGAGCTGGACAAACAGCTTCTCAAAATCAATGTTATTAATGATCCCTTCTGGACCTAAAAGAAATGGATAAACTCCTGGTCCAGAGCACAGCAGCACACAGAGCAGCTCCTTCCCCTGCTTACAGGTTCCTCCTGGCCAAGAACCAATGCCAGCTCCAAAAGATCCCCCGCAGGCTCCCTTGCAGGAGAAACACTGCAGTGCAGTAGCTGCTGTCCAGGAAAGCAGCCAAGTGATTGTCTTCCCCACCAGCACAGCTCATGGTCCTTCCCATCCCACCAGCACCGGGGTGCCACCATGGCCTTACCCGATGCGCTCCTGCTCCATCTCCTCCATCTTCTCTGCCCGGGCGATGACTCTGTTGATGATCTCCTTCTCCTCATCCGTCAGCTCCACGCTCTTGCGTTGCCGGTCGGGTTGGCCGCCCCGTGCTGTCCAGCCAGCGGGGACCCTGCAGAGAGAGAGGGCTGGGGCTTTGTACACACACCTTACGTGTGCACACACACGTGTGTGCAACCACACGTGTAGATGGGCAGTAGCCAGGCACTGATTCCCAAGCACAGGAAGAAGGGGTATGATACCTCCACATCCTCTAAGCTTTCATCAAGCAAATGGCCCCCCTCATGGTGGAAGCTCTTATTTCCATTTTGAGATGGGATTCATATGGAAACACTCATTTCATATGGAAAAACAAACTTCCCTTGCAAAAATATCCTTATTTCCACATTAAGCATCAACTGACACAGTTAAGTTTGCCCCTGCTCTCAGCAGGTTTGCCAGCGAGCTGCCAGGGTGATGGCTGCAGGAATGGCTGCTATTTTGGGTACATTTTATAAAACACAGGAGTTTATCCTCTCCTAACATCACTTCCAAAGATCCTTTCGCGCAGTGAGTGCAGCTGGGGTGTCAGGCAGCTTTAACCTGGTGACACGGTACCGTCTGCCACTCAGCCTGGCAAATTAGCAAGTGGCAGAGGGGAAACGCTAACCAAGGATGCAAAAGCAAACACCTCTCCTCCTCTCATCTTTCTGCTCATCTGAAGACCTTCCCTGGCTGTTTTCCCCCTGGGCTGAGCAGACCAGCACAGTCTTAAGCCTTAGATTCATTAAAACCCTGTACAATGCTTCCCCAAATTAACTGCTTTTTTCCTTGCATCCAGAGCAAGGTCTTCCCTGTTCTCTCAACACCATCAGAGCAGCAGATAAAGGGCAATAAGACAAATAAAGCAAGCAAGATACTTACTGCTCCTTCTCGCTGCTGGGAGGCACAGGGGAAAGAGGGAACAAAGATTAGGTGAGAGAAGGGATGAGGACAGCGCTCCCCAACTCAAGGTGATGATCCTCAGCAGTGCATCCCCCCCATGGATCCCCTCTGCTCCTTCAAAGCAGTGTGGAGCAGTGAGATCCAAACATGAGCTTCTCCCGGCCCCTGTACTGTCCAGGCACCCAAAACCAGCACCCACCCATACGGAACAAGGACCCACTGCAGCAAGATACAGCATCACCCTTCATGGTGGCCACGTTGGAGGGCATGAGGACAAACAGGGATCCTCAGAGTCACTGAGGTGCTGCACACCCATGGGTCTGTCCCCACCACCTTTCACTGTGGTTTAGGAGGCAACATGGCAAAATGCCCTCATCCAACCAACACAAACCCAATTCTCAGTGTTCCCAGAGGAAGAGCCAGGCTGGGTGTACCTGCAACACATCCCACCCCTGAGGACTTCCCTTCCTCCCTCCCTCCTGCCCCAGCAGCATCCCGCAGCTCCCGGTCCCTCCTCTTACCTGGCCCTGAGAGACATGGTCCTGTCGCTGGGGCACATCCACCGGTCAGAGCTGCCTCCCACCACCGCGTCGGTCATCGCCTGCTGCTGAGGGGATGCGGGGACGCCGGTGCTGCACCGATCAGCCTCAGCACACCGGGGAGGTCAGACAGCAGCGATGCTGATGGAGGTGTCCTGCTGCTGTCAGGCAGGCTGGGGGGGGAAACCAAATCAAACCCCACAAAATAACACTGGGCAGGGAGAGGAACAGGAATGTCACCACAGTCACTGTCTGGATGCTGTGCGTGAGATGCAGGAGCCTGCAAGCAGAGCCCTCCCAGGAGGGCAATGCAGCCATGCTCCGTGTGGATGTAATTAATGAGATACCCGACCTCACATTAATTACAAGGCTTCAGAGCTGGGAGGGAAGAGGATACTTCTGTTTCACAGGAAATCCTACAAAGTAGAAAACTTTCTCCCCCAAAACCACATTCCCTCTGGAACAAAACTCCTCTATTTCAGCTTTGCAAAATGAAGCTGGGAGAGACACTGAAGGAGGATGTGGCAACCGTTCTGTGATAACAGGGCTCAAACCTGGTATTCTACTTATCTCCAAAGGATTCATCGAGAGAGGGACCTCTTCAAACCCTTCTCCTTTCAGCAAAACTGACAGCTTTTGTTGAAAAACAGATTTATTCAGTTTATTCCCATTTTATGAGGGTGTTTTACCTCTCCACCCACCACATGGGGAGGGGGAATGGATGGCAAAGCCCAAGTGGATACTGACCTGCACCACACATGGCACAGGGATAGGCCCATGTGTCCCATCATCTCAGGGATAACCAGTGCTTTTACAGTGGGGAACACTGCAGACAGAGCAGTTCCCCAGCCAAGCGGAGGACAAGGTCTCTGGCAGTGCACAGCCCATGGGGTACCAGGGGATGCTGCCATTGCATCGCAGGCCATTGCCACACCTGGATCACCTCAGGATGGTCCCCAAGAGCAGAGGACACATCTTGTGGGTCTATGGACAGCATCACCCATGAGTCACCACTTGCAAAGGGGAAAGCTCCTGTCGAGCCTCCGAAATAAGAGAGAAAAGGCAGTCCATCCACTAAGGGCTTGGCTTTGCTGCAGTGCTGACTAGAGCACAAGGCACCGAGGAGGATACAAATCACCCCTTCGTTAGGACCTCCTGATGATGGGGGATGTTTCTATAAGCTCAGCTGCTTCCCACCTGCAGGTTTCCCCCCTTCCCATCACCTCCACAGAGCTGGGATGGGATTCCTGCTGGGATCCCCCCGCTGCAGCAGCCTCACGCCTGCATTGCTCGCAGCACCTGCATTTGAATTGCTTCCTCCTGCCTGCAGCAGAGTTGAAATGAGCCCACAAACCCCTCTGCAGAGCCCATGGGCCATTCATCCTCCCAAACTTGCTGCTCTGGGAAGATGCTACCCCAGTTTCCCCCCTGGCTCAGCACCAAAGCAGCATCCCAGAACTGCCAGCAGGGCCAGAACATAGCCCAAAGCCAGGAAATGTGCCTTTTCAGGGCACAGAGCAACTCCAGCTCCCAGCAGCATTCC
This sequence comes from Bolborhynchus lineola, assembly GCA_025448015.1. Taxonomy (NCBI): domain Eukaryota; kingdom Metazoa; phylum Chordata; class Aves; order Psittaciformes; family Psittacidae; genus Bolborhynchus; species Bolborhynchus lineola. The sequence continues at coordinate 6,943 of JAOEHX010043433.1, read as the reverse complement.
AACAGAGGCACTGAGGAGGTTGTCCTGAGGAGAAGGTGTTAAATGGGCTCTTGCAAAGCTGCCCCACTGAAATCCCAGACACCACGACAGGGGATAATGTGTAACTTTCCCAGAAAGGGGAAAAATATAACTTCCACCCTTGCCTTTCCGCTCTGCAATAGTACAGGGTTTCTCCATCACTCCCTGAAGAGACAGCAGAGATTTAAGGCTCACCTTTGCTTCACTGATAACTTCCAAAAATACATAGATCTATAAAAAAGGAAAAGAAGTGAAGCACATGGGGTGATTGGTGCTCTGCTGGTCTCATCCAGCCACTATTCCTGTGCCAAACCAGGAGGCTCCAATGGACAAGATCAGTTAAATAAGCAAATTGTTCATTTCAGCCCCCACCAGCAGCTCCACAGCCTGCACTGCAGCAGCAAACCCCTGCCAGGGGTAGTGGGTACCACCAGGAGCTGAGGGCTCCCATGGGGCTAGACACAGATTTAATGAGGTGCTCTGGGATGAAGGGCAGCACCATCAGCATCCATCTGTGGGGAGGTGAAGGTGGATAAAGGACTTGCCCAAGGTCACGTGGAGCAGGAGTGCAATCAATAGGGGAAAATCCCCGGTTTTGCCTAGCAGAAAGGGTAGAGCAACCTCTGGCAGTGGGGAGAAAAACTCTTTCCCCAACTAGAACTTTCTGCTTATAATAGAGAGGCTGCGGGTGTTTCGCTTTGTTGCACATGGAGAAGAGCGCGGGGACGGTTCCTGGAGGAATACACAAGCCTTTCCCTCTGCCTATAAATAATAGATTTCGAAGCTCTACTTTGCATTACTTCCAGCAACTACTCTTGCTTGTCCTAATGTTTCCTTTTGCATTTTTAGTGCACAGTAAAGAACAAAATAACAGCTTACGGTGGCTTTTTCCCCCCTTGCTCGCAAACAAAAGGCTGTGGCAATCCAAGCTGTGATCGATGGGATGCAGCAGCATTTAGTTAACGAAATGAAAACATGCCATCCTAGATGCCAAGATCTTCTGGGGCTTGGCTGTCCCCGGAGGGTCCTGGGACCTGCTCTCCCCCCCTCCAGCTCTGCCATCAGCAGGGATGTGAGGAGCCTTCTCATTCCCTATTCCCAGCGGAGGTCGGAGGAGTGAGGCGGCAGAGCCAGGAATAGAAGCAAGATCTTAATTTCTGGCCTTAAGGAAGAGACTCTAATCACATTGCTCCATTATTTCTGTATGACGGAGCCCATGATTTTGATCATGCCTTAATAAAAAGAGGTTGAACACCTCCCATGAATCTCTGCCTCTCACTGAGCCACAAGTCATTCCTCTTGCTCCAAGCCTGGAGATGCCGATTCATGGGCCCATCCCAGCGCTTAAAATCCAGCAGATGCACCATCAGCAATCAGCAGATCCCATTCACCCTCCAGCAGCCCTGGGAGGGCAGGGAAAGGCAGCAGGGACCCCATGGCACGGGCCCATCCTGCCCCATGGGCACCAGGAGGAACATGGGCTGCTGGTACCCTAGGCACAACCTGAAGCCACTCACGGTGCCATCACCAGCCGGACATCTGCAAAGAGGATGCTCAAACACACTGGTTTAACCATCTGGAAATAACATAGTGGGGTAGGAACCAGAACATTCTTTATTCTGAAGCCTCCCAGTGCAATAATCAGGTTTTTATGGTGAGCTCAACATTTCACACTTAGTGCCTGCAGAGATCGTCTCCACCAGCAAAGACACTGACACAGGCAACCTATTTCTCCAGCCTTCTCAGCTCTGCAATGCAGCTTTCTTAAATATTGAATAAGTCTGCTGCTCTACACCACCTGCCAGTGCCAATGATGAGGTAATTTTTGCATTGACAAAGCCTAATGGCGTTAATCTGGTTTGAAAGAGCAGGTTTAGAGCCCGTCCATTCACCCGGCCAAACACACTCGCGAGGCAGAGCATTGGCGACAGCTTGTTATTCAACACCAGCAGCCAGCCCCCAAACAAATAACCCAAACTGCTGCTCGGGTGCCAAGGAGAGATTATTTCTGCGTGTCATCACCAAACAAGAGGGTTTGAACTCGAATGAATCCAAACGCTACCCCCTGTCAGGCTGATGGGGTTTTGATGCCAGCTCCGAGGCACAGGAGCTGATTTACGCTCCCCAGCTGAATGGAGAGGGAAAAACAGGCATGTGGTTGCTCGATGGGGCAGAAGGGGTGTGTATTTAAGGGTGACCCAGCGGGAACCCCCCCTCCAGATGCAGAGGCCGGGATGCACCAGCAGCCCTGGGATGGAAACGATGCCCCACCACCACCCAGCGCATGCATCCCCAAACACCCTTTCTAGCTGGAACTCTCGCCCATTCACCACCATCTCACAAGTCCATCAGGGTCAGATCCTGCCCTCCTCAATGCCCCATCGCCAGGGCTGGTGCCTGGCACCCCAAAGAGCCATGCGAACCGCAGAGGACCCCAGGTCCTGAGCAGAGACCTGGTACAGACACTTTGCACCATGTCTGGCTCTGCCCTGAGCATCTCTTGGTGCCTGGGCTCTTCCTTTGCCAGGAAAACACAGGAATCACACACACCTCATAGCATTCCCTATGGAGTGCATTCCTGTAGGGGCCACAGGGAGCTGCCCAAGCAGACAAACACCTTGCTCACTCCCCTCCAGGGTCAGGCAGGATTTGGTACTAATGGATTTACATGCAGAAGAGGAAGGAAAAAGGTGTGAACAGCCCCAGAAGAGCTGCAGAAGCAGCCGTGGAATGCTGCAAAATAACATACAGAGGGAGGGAGGGAGCAACCTGCCCTGTCCCATGCGCCAGAACTCCCTCAAATCCCGAGGCAAGGCAGCATCCGCGCTTGTCTCATCTCACATGGAAGCTGGCTTAGAAAGTTCAGGCTAAATAGGGAAGGTGTTTTACAGGTGGTGCTTTGGGAACAGAAAATGCATCTGAGGCTTTATAAAAGAGAAAGAGGAGAGGAGACCTCAGCAGGCACAAACACGTGGAAGTGGTGAACTGAAGCTGCTTGGCCCTGATCCTCCAAGGAATACCTGGACAGGTATGGGACTGGGGCACAGGACAGCAGGACTGTCACCCTATGGCACGTAAAGCACCCCATGACCCTCAACCACGGTAGTACATTGCCCATGGTTCCATAGGGATCCATGTGCCCCGACCACCCAGCAATGGTGCTCTGGTGAAAGATGGCCTAAAGTGGGATCAGATCCCGGGATGCGGAGCCCTCCGGTGCACTGCAGCAGAGCAAGGGCTGGGGTCCTGGAAAGCCAGCCATCGGAAAAGAGCCAGAATCAGAGGGTTACAGACCTGGGGTCACTGTGTCCTTCAGCCCCACACCGGAGCCTTGCAGGGAGCAGAGGCCCCACAGCCTGGTGCCAGTCAGTTAATGAAGGCAAAACATGACCCTGCAGGAAACTGATGGTGATGGCCACAGTCCACTGGTGAGAGCCATCCGCAGACAAGAAACGCAAAGCAACGCAAGTCCTGGCCATTCTTTGGTGCCCTGATCCCATGGCCACCCATCCCCATGACACACCAGGATGGGACCACCAGGACCTGGCATGCTGCTTGATGGCACAGTGCATTCACCCACACTGGAGCCCACAGGGATGCTCCTGCCTCCGCTATCCTCCAGCTAAATCCAGCAACAGAGCTGGAGCCCTCCCAGCTGCCAACGCCTTTGGTTTGGCCAATGCCTCCACTGCCTTTAAATTCACATAAGGTGCTGAGAGAAGCTTTTTTTTCCCTCCCTCCCCCTTAATTCCCAGCTCCCTGTCATCCTCCAGACAAAGCTCCATCCCAAGGCAGCTGAGCAGTAGCGCAGTCAGTTTTATTTAAGCAGCACGTTGACATTTCCTCCAGCAGCTCCTTCCCAAACCACTGTTATGATGCTGTCAGGAGGATTTACTCCCTCTGATTAATTGCGAGAAAGACAATGGTGAGGGGAAAAACGTCACTTTTGGGTTTATGCGACTTACCCGTGGCTGCTGGAGCCGGGGGTCCCCATCCGGGTGATGCCCAAGTGCACCCCAAGGCTACCCAGTGCTATGCAATGCAGTGATGGTGCTGCCATCGCTCCTCTCCCCGCGGCAGAGCTGCTCCAAAGGCTGCTTAGCAACAGATCCCTGCACGGTTCCGGCACACGGGCTCCGGCACAATGCCCTCCATTCGGGCACTGCCAGCAATGGGGCGCGTGGCAGGAGCCGCCGGGATGGACCAGCCCCATCAGGGATGCTGGCACAGGGACCCCCACACGATGAGAGCAACAGCAGCAGGAGTAAGTTCAGTGATGAGAAGAGGCTGGGAAGTAGCTGCCAGCCTGAAGAGGCAAAGCGTGCTCAGAGGTGGCAGCTCCTGCTCGCTGCAGGGCCATTTCCCAAAGGCAGTGACAGTCCCTGCAGGATGCCCCAGCAGTGATTGAGGACCACGGCATCACACAAGAGCACGTCCTGTCCCCAAACCACAGGTAGAAGATTCTCAGTGCTGCAAACTTGCCCTCACTGGGGGGAAACAGGAGTGCCCAAACAAGGCCTGGCACCCGAGATAGGTCTGAGCAGAGGATGTCCTTCCAGTACTGCATCCTGACAGCCATGGGGAGCCCAGCCACAAGCAGAGAGGAGCATGCAGCCACCCAGCTCAGCATCTGCACCGCCCTGGAAGATGCCAGGCTCCCAACTAATCCGGTTACTGAAGGCAGCTCCTTTCCCTCCCCACACACACTTGTTAAGTACCCTCTTCCACACAGCTCTGTCCTCCCATCATCAACATATCAGCTCCAAACAGGAAAGCCCATACCCACCTCCTGGGGCTGTTGGAGAGCGATGCTGCTCAGACCCACGCAGGTACAGACAGGGCTGGATCCAGAGCACCTTCCAGCACTATAAACCACCACGGTCATTAACCCCAGCCTCCGGCTTAACGAGGATGGGGGAATGAATCAGGCTGCCCCTGGGGGCACTGCTCCCTGCCCAGCCCTGAGTGCCCAGCTGGGACACCTGGAGTGATTCATTACCTATCACCGCTAATTGGCAATGACTGCAGTGACACTCTCATTTGGCTGCAGGCAGCAGGAGCTGGCAGAGGGTCACCGCTGTCAGTGCAGCCCCCAGGGCCTGCAGCAGACACAGAAGATCATCTCCATCCCGTAGATGGAGTGCCATAGAAAGTCCCTCAAAACTTAAGCACCAAATGAGACTCAGGAGCTGTGAGTGTCCTTACTCTTCCTCAGCAGTTCTCCTTCCCTTGTCCTTTCCAAACCCGGGGAACATTCAACACCAGCACACACAGAGGCACAGCAGAGTCTCGCAACAGGCTCCCTGCTTTCATCCTCACTGCAAAGGGCTGTCCACAGAAAACCCATGCTTTTTCCATATTCAATGTGCTTTTTGGCTCTCCCCAGTGCAAAAGCAGGACTAGCAAGGAGGAGAAAGCAGACTAGCAGTCTGCAGCCAGCACCAAGCAGGGGATGCTCTTTGCACCTCGGTGGGTTGCTCTTAATGGGTCTGGTGCAGAGGGGTTTCATTGGAAGCTCGTCCCGCAGGACCAGGCACACAGGAGATGGCAAACAGCTCCCACCGCATCACCCGGATACGGCAGAGCCCTGCGGGGCTGCTGCGGACCAGCATCACGGACCACACCATTCACCAATGCTGCCCTGCTGGGGGATGCCCAGCAAAGAGCCCACAGGATGCTACAGCAACCCCCAGTTCAGCACGTGGGGTCCCGACCTCTGGGTCCATGTATCCCATGTGGCTGACCCCTGTGGAAGGGCTGCACATGGATCTCCTGAGTCAGCCCCTACAGCAGAAGCAGGCAGCTCTCTAAATCCCTACCAGATGAATGATGCATCATCAAATAAAGCCCAGTATCACAACATTAACAATATTTATTTTCAGGCTAAGCTGCAGCCTGGGCTTTTGATAGCAGTAATTAAAGCAAATGGTTCATCTGTTATCATCTTTGCATCCCTGGAGCCAACTGTCCGTGATTTGAAGCCCTGTATTATCTTTTCTTTATTGCAGCCTCCAGGAGAGGGGGGGATCAGGCTGATCCAGACACACTTTTAGATCCCAGGAGTGATGGAACATGGTCCAAGCCCAAAACAGAGCCACATTCAGGGCAGCCACCTCACTCAAAGCTTTTTAGCAGCGAGAGATGAAGGGTGTTAATGCTCAAAGACAAATTGCTGCTCCGCTTCATACTTGAAACCAGAATTAGCAGAAAGACACCAGCAAGAGAGAGAATCGGGTCCCCTCCCTGACACAACCTGTCAGCAGTGAGCAGCCTCAGCCTATTTTCCAAGGTGGCTGGTTTTGCCTCTGAGAGGTTTCAGGCTACGATTCCAAGTAGGTTTTACTGCTGTTTGTGCCACTTTGTCCACCCTGGGAAAGGAGCAGGGAAGGCACTTGCTAAAGGCCCTGAGAGGGGTGGTGATGCTCTCTTAGAGTTCGAACAGGGAGGAGAAAGCCCAGTGTGCCCTCACAGCTCGGGCCAGGGTGGTCTCTGCATCTCACCCCTGCAAGGTACCGAGGGAAGGGGCTCAGCTCCCAGCGCTGTCCACACTCCAGGGACAAGGACAAGACCATCAGGGGCTTAAACCCCCAAAAGTCCAACACGCTCTGAAGTTGCCCGCACACAGCGAAGTCCAAAAGCAACGACCACATCATCGCTCCGCCTGCAAGGACGCGCCGAAAGGGCGATGTCAGCCTCACACCCGAGCTCCAGGACCCGCGGCCGTGGGGAGCACACGCAGCGCCCGCCCTGCCCCGTCCGGCGGCTCCCCGATAACTGCCTCTGCCCGAGCATCCCCGCATCCGCACCCCAACCCCGGCTCCCTCCCGGAGCCAGGATCCCCTCCCCTACCCCCCCTGCTCCCCCTTTACCTGGGCCGGGGTCCCTCCGGGCCGGGGGCCGCCGGTTCGCCCCGGGCCGGGCGCAG
>JAOEHX010043430.1:19724-36750 GCA_025448015.1 Bolborhynchus lineola | reverse complement strand
CGGTTGCCCGCTGAGGAGGCGCAGGTGGGGGTCCCGGGGCTCGGGCAGCGGCCTGCCGGTGCCTGCGCCCCGAGTGGAGCTCTAGTGTGTCCTTAGCTCGCCTGTGACCCTATGGAAGACCAAAAGGCTCTGCAGCGACGGCAGAGGGGCAAAGCCCTGGTGACCTTGACCTGCTGAGGAGTTACTGCAGATGTCATCAGTGACTGGCTGGAGAGCATAACAAAACCCCTGCCTTTTGTGTGGTCTTTAGCTGCAAGCGTTTACAGCATGGGTTTACACGACTCCCCATTTTTCTCACCTGCTCTCATGTTTCTGCGTATCTGGAGGTGATAATGTGTGCTATCTCTTTACAGCACTGGCCAGAGCAGCAATAGTGGCTTTCCTGTGTTTCATGTACTCACCTCTTGCATTACTGAGAGTCCTGAGCTTCCACTATTGTTTCTGGGAAGGTTCTCAAAGACCTGCCAAGCTTCAGTGTTTTCTGTGCTTTCTCACAGCTTGGTCACAGTAATGCAAGAAGAGGCCTTCAGCTGGAACACGACAGGCTGGTCCTCAGCAGGTGTCCAGCTGGGTGGGCTGAAACTTAGGTTTCTCCATCTCGTGTTTTATTTTGGCTCTATGAGAACATGCTAACCTATACCTTAGTGCATTGTATAGCAGGTTGGCGGTGTCAGCCCAATAATTATTAGCTGAGATAGCCTTACCTGCTACATTTTCTTATCGTGCTGGGATGAAGGCTTAGTTTGAGCTTCTGGAGGTGTGAAATAAAACACACAATGCTTCAGTCTTGGACTGCATGCTGCTCTGACAAAATGAATCCCAAGCCCAAGGGTTGTTGTAGCCCCCAGGGACTGCATAGCTCATACATGTGCCAAGATAGAAGTGACTGAACTGAATGTTGCTTAAATTTTGCTGCCCTGGTGCAGGGTTGGTTCTGTATGGAAACCTATTTTGGTTTGAAATAGGATGCTTCTCACAGATGTATGTCCATAGTTAGAAGTGCTGTGGAGCAATACAAGATCTCAGTTTTGCTCATTCCATGACTTAAGTTCCTGTTTCCATCCAGGTCAGTTAAACTGTAGAGAGTTTGCAGCTGAGACAGGGCAGCTGTCTCGAAGATGGGAGCCTGGGTGCGGGGTGATTCCAGACATACCTTCATTTGGGGGGAAATGTGAAACTGACGTTCTGCCTGCTTGTGATGGAGCCCCCCAGGGCCCTGACCCCTTGTCCTGCCATGGTCTCCTGTTTTCTGATTGAAACTGTGTCCTATTCCATGAACAGAAATAGAAAGTTGGCTTGGCTGTGTCCTGTTCCCGGATGCAGTGGGAGGACTGGGCGTGCAGAGGAGAATGGCAATGTAACTTGTTAGCAACTTGTGTCGTGCCAGCAGTACCTACTGCCTTTATAAAATGATGGAACGATAGCCCAAGCGTGCGAGTGAGGGTTTTAGCAACGTGTCTGCTTTGGTGTGATGGGGTTATTTCCCGCAGGGTGCAGGAACTCAGTGAGGTAGTTGGTAATTTTTTTCCAGTTTTGGCTTAGCTCATACTTTTCTGCCTGTAGGAAGAACAAGTCAGTGTCAAAGTGCAGGGCTTGTAGTAGAAGGAAGAAACAATAAGCCCATTCTCCCTAAGTCCCTTGCTATTTAACTTCAGAACTTGACCTGCTTTGCTGGCAGCGTGATGCTTCTGTAGCAAATACATCATCAGGCCTGATTTGATCATGTACCCACCAGCTCTTGAACTTGCCTAACTTGTTGAAAGGGAATGCCGAGGGGGAAAAATGTTCTACAAACTCAATAGTACATTCATTTCTGAAAATGTATTCCTTTGTTATAGATAGTCCCAGCCAAAGCACTGCAGCGTGTGTGGTCGGTCACCTCAGTGAGATACTTGAAACGGACAGTGGAACCAACAGTATGCCTAGGATAAACGCATAAAAGCAGAGATGAGCTAGCAAGGAAAAGGGTGAGAGCAAATGAGAAGGACACAAACAGACAGTCTTGGGAGTGCTGTGAGAAGGGGAGGTGTGTGTGACTGTGGGCATGGGCTGCAAGACAGCGCCTTGAGGTGGTGAGCTGCCCTCAGCTTTGCTGTCTCCAAAGAGTGCAAGGCTCAGGGTGCTGAGGCAGCTCCAAGGAGCTGTGCTGCCAGGGCAGCATGAGCCCTGTGTTACACATCTCCTAGGGAGCAGACATGCTGTGCCTGTTGGAAGTAGGTACTTCACAGCAGGAGGACTCAGAGTGGAGCACTGGTGAGCATTGTGTGACAGGTCAAACCGAGAGCCCGGCTGGGCTGCACATGTGTAGCTTCCTGACTAAATGTCACTGCCTGCTGCATGCACCTCTCTGCTCTTTTCCCCTGCCTGTACCTGGTAGCTTGATCTGAAGGCTGTCAGTGTCTGGAGTTGGGGGGTAGCAGGATGGGGTCTGTGCCTCATGCCTACAGAGCTTGGGGCTGTTCCGGGTCTGGCCACACGTGGGTTGGTGCCACACAGAGCAAGTGGATCCCCTGACTCTGGGCAGGAAGAAGCAAAGACAATAAAGCAGGGACTTGGCTGAAGCAGAGGCTCTGAAGGTCTCTCCTGCAGCAGGGCATCAAGATCCCCAGTCTCCTGCTTTGCAGCATGGCCAGTTCAAGGGGACAGAAGGCATTTGGGATAAAGCCAGCGTGTGGTGGCTGCGTGTCAAGCCATATGTTCTCTGCATCTTGTCCTGCAAGCATCCCACTCCGCTCTGCCTTGCATTGCTCAGGACTGGTGATGGCAGGATGCACAGTGACTTTCTCTGGTGGAGCTACGTCCTTTCCCTGCTCTCTTTGTCTGAGTGGCCCCACAGGCTTCTTCCTGCATCAGGGCTTGCATCCGGTTTCCCTTTGCTGGATGTGGCCCTGCGGTTGGGAATGACTTCCAGGGAGCATGCTCCAAACTGGTGGGAAAAATGTTCCCGTTGTTTTGGGCTGCTCCCAGAATAATCCCACAGTGAGCAGAGGGGTACAGGGCCCTTCAGCAGAGCTCGGCTGGGCACAGGATGGGGACAGGCCATCTCCTGCTCAGCTGGTTTAGAGTTCTCGGCCACCATGATGTTAGTTGGGCCTATAGGTCAAACTTGTGTTGTTTAAAGAGAGCTTCATTGAAATAACAAGCTGTCTAATAGAAGTATTTATAGAATCCTGCTCCTTAATTTAATCTTTTCTCTCACTGTTTGCTTTTTGGTTTTAAGTTCAGAGGCATGATAGAAAAGAAACCAAACTTTGCAGGCGCCCTGGGGGAGAAGGGCAATGTAACTAATCGTCTGTATGATTGCAAAGCCATGGACTCCCCTCTGACCTGTGCAGAGTTCACAAAAACATTTACCCGAGTGTGCAAACCGATTGCTGCTGCTCCATATCCGTTCCAGATGCATCCTCCATGCCACCCGCGCAGCAGGAAGCTGCTGCAGAGCCTTGCTGTGCTGTGGTGGCCAGACATGGGCCCCACCGTCTTTGAGTGCTGCAGAGCAGGGGGCTCTGCTCTGCCGGGAGCCCTGGAGGTTTGTTTTGTGTGCACATGCTCTCTGCCTGCCCACCCTCTCCAGCCATGGGCACAGCGAGGCCTGAGCATGAGGCAGAAGAGGGTGCCAGGCTCGCTGGGCACAGCAGTGGTGGCTGTGGGGAGCTCAGCCCTCGCTGCAGTGGGGTGCTGCTCCAGGCCCTGCACTGTGTCTTGCCCCACAACTTCCACCTCCCGCCCTCTCAAGGCAGAAAGCCCCATTCTCCGTGCTTGGCTGCAGCCGCCACCATAGAGGGGCTTTGTGTGAGCCAGCACAAAGTGAGGATTGATGCTGATTTCCCCTCCTCCTGCTGCGTTGAGCAGGACCACAGACCACTCCCATAAATGTCCCCCCTTCCTCCTGCCGAGGTCAGGGTGCTTTTGGGATGTGGGTTAAAGCACCAACCCTGCTCCCACAGTGGTGCCAGGGACTCCCAGGACCCCGTCCTCAGTCCTCAGCCTTTCCCAGGCCAACCCTGGTGCTGCTTGGGATCCTGCCGGGGCAGTGTTCAGCAGCATAAGCCCATCCTTGCCATCACTGCTGTGGAAGAGGAGGGAGTACCAGATGCTCCCTGCATGCCTGGGCTCTCCCAGGGCTTGAGAGAGGGTGCACAGCCCCTCTGCTTCCCACCCTGAGGTGTCAATGCCATTCCAGCTGCCTCTGCTCCCCTCGCTTCTGTAGGGCAAGCCAGTGCTTGGTCAGGGTGGGTTTGGTGGAGGCTGGAGGAACAGATCTGTTTCCTTGCAGCCATGCTGGAACCTGCCTTGTGGTGTTCTTAGTGTGCTGAGGAATATCGTCACTTACCTGGATTTCAGTTCAAAATGGCTTAAGAGAAGCTCCTATCAGCGTTCATTATCTCCCAGCTCCTCCCAGTGTGTAATAACAAGTCATCACATTATTGAGAGTGACTTGGAAAAGGTTCAGAAAACGTGTGTCTGTATGAAGAACAGATTGTAAGCTCTGTGCTAAGTTCACATTATGTTTGCTCGGTGCTTCACGTTTTAGGCTCTGGATTATTTGCAAGGCATCTGGATGAGCCGGTGGAGCAGCACAGGCAGAGCTTTCCACTGGGTTTGGTTCCTCAGCAATAGTGGTTTTGCTATTACCAGTTCCTAGCTTCTGGTTTGGACTCCTCAGGTAGTCTGGCTGTTCGTGTGACATTATTATTATTTACCTAGGGCCCAGACTCGCTCTTTCTTATTGCCTGCAGCACGATGTTTGTTCTGACTGGGCACTGTGAAGTGTAAACCCAGGTCCCACTGGCACCAGCCCTCACCTCTGCCTTTTCTAGAAGCAGTAAGTAACCAGCTGTCTACATGGCCTCGAAATGCTGGGGTTTAATTGCTCTGAGGAGGGAATTGAATTAGGTAGCTCTGGTTCACGGCTTGTCTGGCTGCGCAGCAGTGACGCTTGTTTACACAAAGCACTGCCCTTTTATCTTGGGGTGCGTGGGGGGTGGTTTCCTGGGGCATTCCTGCCTGAAAGCTGGAGAAGACTTGCCCTGACTGGCTGCCTCTGCAGGAGACCACGTGCTGAGGCAGTGGCGCCTTTCCCCATCCTCCTCAACAAGTTGTTTCAGCAGCTCTCTTGTCTTCTCCTCCTGCTTCCTGCAACAGCATCTCTCCAGAATCGGTTGATCTTACCTGCTTCTATCCCCTGTTGCGTATTTCCTTCCTGTGAAGTACTTAGTGATGTCTCCCTTCTCCTGGAAGATGCTCAGGCCTCTTCAAGGCCTCTTTCTGCTTTGCATCGGACCACCCCGTGCTGCTTCATCTGTGTTCCCTGGTGCTGAGGCTCTCTGCAGCAAGCACAGTTTTGCATACAGCGCCAGATACATCTGTGCTGCTACATGATAATGGTCTGGTTCAGGAGGGTGCGTGGGACTGAAGACTTGGGGAGCCCCCCGTGTGTGTAACACATGTAGTAGATGGGGACCCTCCCAGCCAAGCCATTAGGAGCAGATTTCTTGCTGCTTGAAATAGCAGAGCTGCTTCATCTGGGGTGAAATTTGCCCTCTGTTTGGAAGGGAAGGGAATGAGCTTGGGTTTTCCCATCATTGGTAGATGGAGACCAGCCCATGCTAAGCATCCTGGAAGCAACAAAATTAGTCTCAGAAGAGGCTGCAGGCCTGAATTCCAAACCTATTGGGCATTGCACAAATGTACCCTCTTATCAAAAGCAAATGAAAGTGCAGAAGGTGTGTCTGGCCTAATCCCTTGTTTAACTTGGCAGTCTGTGGTGTGTCAGCACGGGCACTGTGGCATGCATGCAGGCTCTCGGTGCTCTCATGTCTTCTGCTGGGGTGTTCTGCTGAGCAGCCCTTTAATTCTGCTCCTTTCTTTCAGGATCAGTCCACAATGCCTGAAGTGCGAGACCTCTCCGATGCCTTGCCCGACTTGCCAATGGATCCCATCACGGGTGTTGGTGTGGTTGCATCCCGGAACCGAGCACCTACAGATTATGATGTAGTGAGTAGAGCTATTTCAGCTGCCATTGCTAATGTTTTGGTTCTACACTAATGAGGCTTTACTTTGCTGGGAACAGCATCTCTTCCAGAGAGGGCTTGCCTTTAGAAGTGTCCTTTAAGAAGTAATTTGAGGTCCAGCTGCCCACCTCTTAGCCCACAGCACTTAGTGCTTTCCCTTGGTGGAGGTTTGTGGGTACTGTCATGCTACTTCATCTGTGCCACTCCAGAGCAGCATAATTACCTGGAGGATGAGTTTTCAGAAACAGCTGGCCACTGTGGCATGCAAATTTAATAATCCTAGTAACATTCATCCTGAAGGAGTCTTAAGTATTGCACAAATTATATCTCTGGGTAAATGGATCCCACATCAGCTGTTTAATCCCGCATATCAGCACTGCACAATGATGATGAGAGGCTCCAGAATGGGAAGCAAAGAGTTTCGCATCCAGCTGAAATTGCAGGGATAATTTTGATGGACAGAATGCAAACCTCTAAACTAAGTTTTGGCAGGATGTTGGGCAGCAGGAAAAGGCAGCTGGATAAAGCAGGGATGAGTATGTGAATGGACAAAGGGAGGTCACTGTTTAACAGCTGCTTGTTCCATGAATTAGTTGCTGTGTAAGAAACAGCATGATTTTTCTCCCCATAGATTAGTGTCCCAAACAGTGAAATACCATAAAATACTGACCTTGCAGAGCCCTATATGGAAGTGTTTGGCCTGCAGTCGTTCTGCTCGCTGTTGTGCGTATCCTGCTCCGACTGTGCTCCATCCACCTTGGGTTTCTGCAGTCACACAGCTTGTATGGTTGGGAGTGGAAACCGGTTGACTTGAGGCTTTGCTCAACCTTTTCAGCTCTGGATCATTGCATACCCAGTTCAGTGTGAGAAAGAAGAAAATGGATCAGGCTGAAGAAAGGGCACAAGGGAGGGAATTGTGAAAAGGCTGCTTAAAGACCTGGAAGGTTTTTTGCATTTACTGCATTTTTCTGAGTGCTCATTACCTGTGTGAGCCAGGCTGTGTAATTAGCTGCTTACCCTGATAAAGGAGCATGGGACAATGTGAGAGTTGTGATAACAGAATTGCATTCTGCTTAAATGACTGGGCAGAGAGCGCGCTCACCCCAGATAGCCTGTCTGTGGTTTAATAGGGAGCTCCAGCACTAACGCAGTTTAGACTAAGCAAGATAAAAGAGTCTTCCTGTGGCTTAATCCAATTACACTGGTGTTGTAATAATGCTTGCGAATGTGGGTCGCTCTCTCCTGGGGGGTACAGAGGGGAGGTTGCTTTCTTCTGGTTCTTCTGCCTTCCTCTCTGTTTACAAGGAGCTCTCCTCTGACCTTGTGGCCAGCAGTCTTTGCTGCAGGCCGTGGGGAAGTGCCTGCTGTCTGCAGCTGGCTTACCCTAAGCACAGCTTTTACACGCTTACTACTTCAGCTGTGTATAGCACATCAGCGGTCCAACTCCATGCCTGAGTGCTGGGAGCCATGGTCAGTGGCTTTTCCACTGTAGCCACTCAGGGTGCCATTCTGATGTAACAGTGTCCTGATGCCCAGACCCAAAGGATGGTGGCATGCAGGGCTGCTTTTCTTGCCTGGATGATGGCTTCTCTGCATGAGTCTGGGCTCTGGACCACTGTGTGGTATGCAGGGTTATCACTCCCCTGTGACCTCTGTGGAACTCAAGTCTGCCCTGTCTGAAGGCATGAAGCTGGGTATGCAGAAGTGCCCTTCTCAGTGCAGTAGAGAAAAACATGTTCTGAGACATGGGCAATGTGAGGACTTGGGCTGTATTTCCTCTTCTGTTTCCCTAATGAGACACCGACAGCTGATTGTTATTTCAGGGTGTAAAGCCTCAATGAAGGTAGCTGTGGCAGCTCTGTCCTGAAAGAGTACTCCTGAAATCCCTGTTTCTCTTGGGATGTTGTAGTCCTCATAGGGATCTGATTACTTTGCGTTTTGCTACAGCATCCTGCAGCATTCAGTTCCACAGGTGGATTCAGAGTTGCTTGGGAAAGTAGTTCTTCTTATTAGTGATGAATTTGAGATCATGTAGTTTCACTAATAGTTTTGAGTTTTGTCATGGTGAAGTATCCAGTTCTCTCTGAGACTGTGATGTTATTCATAGGCTTTGCCCTACTTCCTCTTCGTTCATGTTCTTTCTTCAACAACCAACCATTGGCATACTCTTTTCCTTCCTTTTTCCCTTGCTTCTCTTTAAAACAAACCAAGCAGAGGCGTGGGTCCTTTCAGCGCAGGGGTAAGTTAAATGCCCTGGGGGTGTCCCTGTCTGTTTCCCAGGTTCACATGGAGCCTGGGGTTCAGCATCCTGCCCAGCTGGAGATGGCAGTGCGGCAGAGCCCAGGGGACCAGACCCAGGAGAGGCTTGGCAAATGGGTCAGAGATCTTTTCCCTCAGTAGTTTAATTAGAAATCTCCATTGCCTTTGTGTCTGTTTAGAAAACAACTTGTCTTGACTAGCCAGGTATTCTAACAGCTCAAGCACCAAAGACTTGATTTTGCCAAAATGTACAGTGTGTTTGAAGTCAGATTCCTGAAAATCTGCCCAAACTGGCAAGACTGAGTGTATGGGTGGGGAGGAAAGGGAGGAGAGGTGGGAGCCTGGGGTAGGAGGGAGGTGTGGCTCCAGTGCAGCCACACTGCTTGCTGCAGGCTGAATGTCAGCTCCATGTGGGGTTTGCTCTGGGGTGAAAGCCTGAGCATGCTGCTCACCCAGGGCTGTGTTAGAGCAGGGGTGGTTCTACACCATTGGTGTTTATAGCACATGCTTGAGGAGTGTCTTCATCAGCTCATAAGAAGGACCATTCCTTGTGCCTGGGGCGCTGGGTGCCATGTCCTCCATCCCACACATTCCTTGTCTCTTAGCCAAGCAGAGTGTTTGATGAGCGGGGGCTGCATGGGATAGGCAGGTCTGCCTTGGCCTTTCCAGGCCAGCTCCCCTCCTGTGTTGCCCCACCAAGGACACTGCCATTGCGAAGCAGCATTGCCCAGGCACAGTTCTGCTTCAGGAGGTGGTGGGGATCCTCCTTGCCTGCAGGAGCCCAGCAGGTGATGTAAGAAGTTTCCTGTTTATATTGCACTGTTTTCTTTCCCCATGAGTTTTCTGACAAGTTAATGCATGCTTATGTTCCCTGGGCTTGGAAGAAGACTTCAGCAAGATGATGTGCAGGCAGGGCGCTCAGGGTTAATGTTGCCCGTGAATTCTATTTTGGCAGAAGCAGAAATGGTTTCTAAAACCAGTTTCTAAAGAGGGCTGGAGTCCAAGTGAAGGGTCCCCGTATGCCAACAGTTTTTCCAAGCAGTCTGTTGTCTGAATATGTTTTCACCGGGTCAGACTTAACCATAGGAGATGTACATGGATTTTGTTATGTTCCTGAAGCAGCACTTTAGGAAACAGTTGAATTCATGAAATAATAAAGCAGCAAAAAATCCCACCAAAATGCTGTTTTCAGATTTTACTCTTTAAAAATGACGCCTCTTTCTTTGCAGAAACCTGACTGCGAAAGCTGTGTGTGTCGTGCAAGGGCTTGAGCTGATCAGGGGCTTGTGAAACAGCAGTTGCTGAAATGCGAAGAGCAGCCAATGCACTTTGCTCCCTTTGATCAGACAATAAACAGGCTTTTCTCTCCTGTACTTGGGATAATTGGAGGGTCTTGTCAGCACGCATCTCTTGCTTCCTGTGCCCTGCACAGAATCTCTCCTCAGCAAAACATGGGTGCAAACAGTGACAACAAATGTCAGCTCTTTGTTATCTGGCTGCTCTGGGGCCAAGGTCTTACTCAATAAGATTAGATTTGGATGAGCTGCAGTGAAGCAGTTTGCCCCCATCTGAGAAGCATTAGGCAGAAGTTCAGCTGTGCTTCTGGAGGCTTCTGTTGGGAGCCATCAGTCAGGCGTTAGTCTGGGGGGGTGATCTTATTTCTGCTACCCTTGTGTGTGCTGCTTTGTCTCCTCTTATTTGACAGCAAACCTTTGGTGGCAGGGGCTCTTACCAGCTTGTGGTGCTGATAGAGCAGAGTCCTTTCCCTGGGCATGATGCTGCCTTGTGCTCACTCATCAAATCAGCTCAAAGGTGAAATCTTCTGCCTTTTTCTTCTTGCACATGCCCATGTTTCGTGGTTTCAGGACACCATGTGATTTGAGTGTCAGACAGATGGACTGTTTCCTTGGCCCTCCATGTGTGTGCCACTGATTCAACTAGGCACAGAGTTGCATTGGAAAGCGATGTTTTCAGGGTACGTTCTCACACACAGCACTGCTGTTGAAGTCCACGAGTGACCAGGGCTTTCCCCAGCTGCTGGAAGCAGTCTTTTTGCCTAGAACCAGAATTCCTCTGCCTCTTCTGGCAATATAATACTGAGATGGGGCAGTTTCTGTGCATTGTCTACATGGACCCTCCTCCCAGCTTGCTCCCATGTGCCCTTGCCTGTAGGGTGGTAATGAGAGCCTCGGTATGCTGACTTTTCTGAACTATTGTTTGGAAACTGTAACCCAAGTTGCTCTTTCCTCATTAGAATAGCCTTTCTCAGAGCATCTTTAATCAATGGGCTCCCAAGAGACAGTGTTTTTAGAACTTCTTTTTATACCTCCTCTTGGAAGTTCTTTGCACTGCACCTTGTGAAGAAACTAATGAGATGCTGTGAGAGTTTGGGCTACCGTTAATTAGAAGAGGTCTGAGGAAGAAGTACTGCACATATATTAACTTTATCTTGGCTCACATGTGTCCTCTCCCCCTCTGTCTCTTCTTTCCAGGTTGCACAAACAGCAGATGGCTTGGATGCTGACCTCTGGAAAGATGGCTTATTTAAATCCAAGGTCACGCGATACCTGTGCTTCACAAGATCGTTTTCAAAAGAAAATGTAAGTCCGTTTGCTGAGTGTCTGTATGATTTGCATCTGTGCCTGGCATGCTCTTACCCATAAGATAATTAATTTTATGGAGCCAATTATAATTCAGGCAGGCATTTCACCGAGTTTGGGTGAGTCAGGAGGCAAACTGCAGCGGCAGGATATTTGCATTTTGTCTGTTCTTCGTGGAAAGAAATTGCTGGCAAAAGCTGCAGTGAAAGCTGCAGAAAAGGGAACACTTGCATTTCGGCACCCCCCTCACAGTAGTGTTTCCTGCTTTAGCACTGAGTGCTGCGTGCTCATGATGCTGATGAATTTCTGACTCCGCCTGAAGAAGCAAATGCTGCAGGGAATGTTGACGAAGGAAATACTAGTTTCTGAATCCTGGGGCATCATAGATACTTTCTTGCAGGATTCGCTTCCCTTTCTTTGTTGTTTTTGGTGCTGATTCTTGCAAATTTGGCCGTGTTATATACACAGTGTTCTTGTGATCTTCTAGTGTGGCTATTAAGCTTCAATTAATTTCTGATTAGTGGTGGTTGTCTGCTCACCTCTTCTGTGGAGGAGAGGTGACCATGTGCAGTGAGATCCCGATGCCTTCTACAGTGTTTTTGGTTGAGGCTAGTGTGAAAACTTCCCCTTTTCTGGAGGAACTATTTAATTCCACAATGAATGCACTCCATCTAGTGGGTAATCCTGCTTTTTGTCGTGTTTTGGATATTCACAGTGACTCAGTTGTCAGGCTATGGAGATACCATTTTGTACCTGTGACAACAGGAACAGAAAAGCGACTGCAACCTCAGAGGTTGATCATGGGTCCTGACAGGAAGGCTGGGGGCTGCCAACTTCCACTATCTGACCTTTATTCCATCTGCTTCCCTGCCTGCCTCTACATTAAAAAAAGCTCCAGAGCTATGGGAAATACTGCTTCCTGGGGTGGATGGACAATAATTGTGCTTTTCATCCTGGAGTACCTGCACTAGCAGGAATAATAGCCCCAGAATAGGCAGGGAGGGCATTAAACAGAAACATTTGTGGTGATTTGAGTATTCAGTTTATCTGTGGCTACCTTAAATGTGAGGCTGTCAGAAATCATTACAGGATAGTTGCAACTGCTGGCTACCAGAGAGTGTAAATACCCTCAGTCGGTGCCTGTTGGGCTTTTGGCATGAATCCTCTGCTCTGCACGGTTTGGGAATACATTCCTCATATTGATGAAGAGTGAATTAAAGTGAGTGTATGGGGAGAACTGCCGGTCCCTGCTGCCCCTCAGTACCTGGTTTATAATGGAGACAGTCTGTAGTGTCTTTTTATCAGAACCATCATTCTTAACAGCTTACAGTATTTGACAGATAAGGACATTGCTGGTATTCGAGTGTCACGGTGAGGAGGCCCCAAATGGTGCATCTTGCAAACGGGGAGGCTTTCTGCTCTTTTCTCCTGTATTTGTGGCAGAGCACTGATGCTGACTCCCAGTGTTTCAGCAGCTAACAAACTTAACAGAGGTCATCTCTCCTACCTGTCTGCTGTTGATGGAGGAATGATCAGCTGAAAGTTGCGCATTGATGTAACACAGCCAGACAGTTTGGATAAATAAAACATGAAAGATGAATCAGCAGCGACCACTTCATCTACCATTTGCTGTGCCAGGACCATGTCAACTGATATACTCAGGCTTCACAGCATCCAGCATTCCTGGCTCTGAGATGCCCTGGCCAAAGCGGGGATGGATGCATGCGGGTGGCCTTCCCCGTCAGGAGTTGACCATGAAACACAGAACATCCAAAAAATAAACTCAGACCTGATCTCTCCTTATTTCAGAGGCTGCAAATTTAAATATGTTTTAAAAGAGTTCAGTGTAATAATCACAGGAGAAGTTTGCCTGAAATACTCTGCCAGATAAAACCTAAAGGAGGTGCTTATCGACCAGTAACAGTAAAAAACACTGACATGGTTTGATGGCTTGGGATGAAATTTTAATTGTTCTACATTGCATTTCTGTTTATAAAGGCTGTGCAGTAACTAAAGTGTGTTTTTCTTCCATACATGAATCCAGATTATTGGCAGCAGTGCTGGCTTTAACAAGAACTGCACAGAAAATCTGATCTCTAAACAATTGTGGAGGCTGTCATTCTGAATTGTGCTTTGAGCTCTTCAAGCCTTGATTAATAGGATGAGGCATCAGTTCAGAATTCATATGGACTCCAAATGAAGTTCTCTGTTCCAAATGGCCTGCTCTTCTGGAGTGTGCCTGTGTTTGGAGCTAGAACCATGTCTATTCAGTACTAATTAGCTAATGCATGTAATAACTTTGGCTGTGTCTGCTTGAACCATCTTCCCGTAATGCTTTCTGCTGTTACTGTCACAGAAATGTCATGTTGCTATTGTAGGTGCGGAGTGTGTGAGAACTAAGGTGACCTGCTTAGTGGATGAGGTAGCAGAGGTAATACTTTGAAGTGCTGTGTTTCCAAAGGAAAGAATTTGGTTGTGCTTCTGAGGGTCCAGGAGTACGGCAGTGAATGAGGTGTAGGAATCTATAAATGCTGACAGTTGTCCAGTATCTCCTAGTCAATTGTCACACAGTTCCTGCAGACGGGACAGTTGCAAGTGTTGGCTTGGTACCTCCTTACCATTTTTGAAGTTGGTAGTGAGATGCAGTGACACAGTGTCTTGGGGCTCAGCAGGTGAGAAAAGCTGCGTTTGAATTTGATGACATTGTCATAGTCAACTGTTGTTTTTTCTCTCTCCAAAGAGTCATTTAGGCAACGTCTTGGTTGATATGAAGCTCATTGATATCAAGGACACTTTACCCGTGGGCTTCATTCCCATCCAGGAGACCTCTGATACACGTAAGTTGGCATCTGTTTATCAGTCCCATGCTTTGGGAGCAGCCACTTCACAGTGCCTGTGATGGCATCAGTGTGCCCCATGCAGAGGGATTGCTCTTGGCATTACTGTGCTCGGAAGTTATTGTGTATGTTAGGGGCAGCTCTGGACTGCAGTGGAACAGCCTTCCATTTTCCTGTACTCTTCAGGTTTCTTAACGCTGCTTCCTGACTGTCACCAGCATGCCTGCTAGAGCAGGAAGGAGTAGTTCATGTTCTCTTTTTGTGAGGGTGGGCTAGGCCTAGTGGGAGCAGAGCTGCTGTCCTGAGGGATGTTCACAAATGCATGCCAAAAGGAAGAGCATGTGCTTTTGGTGCAGGGTTCGTGGATGACAGCTTCACTACTGAAGGCTGATGTCCTGTCAGGTAGTGCTGAGGATGGTGGGGTATCTTTGCACTTGCTGAGAGAAGACACAAATGGAATGTCCAGGGAAAATACCATCTTCATTTCCACAAGGTAGAAATCACTTTGCTGTAACATTTAAGCCGACAGTTCCCAGTGTATTCGGACCCTCGTGGCAGCGGCAGCTGGAGCCACGTCTGGTCGCAGCACTCTGCTCTGCAGCAGCATCAGGTGTTTTGGGCCTCCAGTGTGGAGGATGGGGATGGGCCCCATGGGAGCTGAGTGTGGAAGGGCAGGAGGACACCATGTGCTGATGCTGAGTGTACAGCTAATGCTCAGGAGCAGTGCTGGTACCAGGCTCGTCAGTAATAAAATCCAGCCTAGTCATGAGTAGAAAGGAGTTCTTGCTTTGCAGGGATTTATTCATCTGGGTCTGTAGCAGATGAGGGTGGTTTTTCAGTCACTATAGACCTGGTTCTGATTTGAACCCATGACCTGGAAGTGAAAGGCTCTACAGCCCATTTCCCATTCTCCTAGCTCATCCCCTTTCCCTGGAGAATTCCTGGGCACATGTAGGATGGAGAAGAGTCACAGGTTTATCCTCTCACTCTTGGGAGTTCTGAACGCCTACCATGAGCTGCTGTAACTTTTGTGAAAGCCCTGGTGAAAAGGTGAAAGGGGACTTTATAATTAATTTAAATGCATTGGATTGCAACCCAGACCATCTTCAAAGCAGAGGTCCTGTCTGTATTAGTGAAGCAGTGCGTATCCCTGCCTCCGTTAGCATGAATGAACACACTTCGATTGACTGTTTATAATATGTTTATTTAAAATTAACTCTAGTTAAGCATGTGTAATTAATGAATCCAGCTCCTAAACCAAGTTTGCTACAGACTGCAGACTCTAGCCAAGTGTGAAAGAGACCAAAGACAAAAGCAAACAGTCAGCTTTGTACTTCTGTGAAAGTCAAATGAGAGACACTGATTTTGTTCAGAGTTGCTTGTTTCTGTGCTCTTACTCTTAAGTGACAGTTGACTTGTAGTAAATACATTAAATACACTACTCCTTACTAGGTTCTGAGGAAATTTCCAGGTGTGGAAGTCTTAATCCCTGGGCTCCTAAAATCAGTTTTAGGCACTTCAAATAAAAGCCTCAGTTTTTCAGAGCAGGAGAGACTAGACTTTAGGGATACAGGTATTTAGCATCTCTAAAAAGCAGCATGGGAAGTGAAAAGCTGCATGCACAGATGCTGTATGATGGCACACCTCTCACTGGCTGTACATTTGTTGGTGCTGGTGTGACAGCAGATTTCAGAGACTGGGATGAATTGCTTTCTCCAAGGTGTGGATTACAAGACAGGAGCAGCCTACAGAGACAGGGCTGCTTGCCATCTGTTGAAGTGAGAGCATATTTTTAAGCTGGAGGATATTTATTCATGTTAAGCTGAAGGGTTTTTATTTTGCAGGCACTTGTTTGTAGTTGTTGGTTGGTTCCAGATTTTCATTCAGTGTGTGCACTTTAGATTTTCAGCTTATCCATGGACTTCTGTTGTGTCTTTTAAGTGTCTGCGTTCACAAATAGAAACCTCACCTTGCTCACGTTGAGACTCTTGAAGGTGAGATAAAGCAGTGGTTTCCAAGCACCACAAATCTGTCTGTGTGCCATTGCCACCCATTGTCATGCAGCTGACCCATAGCTGGATGCGGATTGTATCTGTGTGCAGACAGCATGCATATACATGAATTCATTATACAGATAAGCCATAACACTGATGGTTTGAGTTTTTCTTGATGGATGGCATAGAAACAAGTGAAATTGCTCTGTGATGCTTGGCAGGAAGGGGCCATGCAGCAGATTCATCCACCCTCTGAACACGGGTCAGTGCAGCACAGTTGCTCTGTAGGAGGTCCTAGCAATTACTGCTTTGTAAATCTGGTTTATCCCTATGAAGATTCCAGGGCAAACATGGTGGGAGTATCATTTCAGTGCTTGCTGACTGAGTCAGGAGAGGTCACTCACACATAGGATGTGTGAGACTTGGGCAGACAGCTTTTACTGCTGGCCACTCCACGTGGCGGTCTGTTTTCCTGCCTGCTGTTCCTCTTTGTTTGGCTGCTTGGAAGCACTTGGCAGAATAAACTGACCGGTTGTGTCAGCAGTTTCCAGGTATGTTCCTAGAGGCAGTGCTTGTGGGAGGGATATTTAGACACGACTATGGAGGCCAGTGAGGCAAACATTACTATGGGAAGAGAAAGCGAATGTGGAAAGTACGTGGAAGTGGAAAAATCACCTGCCATTTCTGTTCTGGGGTGCTGTACTCCATGGCATACGTGATGTCTTATCTTCTCTGCAGAGGATAGTAGGGAGTATTGGTTTATCACAGTGCCTAATAACAAATCTCACACAGTGTACAGGCTGCTCCTGATAGAAGATTTCTCCAGTCACCGAATGGCACTGCACTGTCTGATTTGCTGACATATGTCTGTTCTTTGGCTCCAGTTCCTGCCATAATTATCTCACTAATATCTAGGGAGACAATAAATAACATTTATACTCTAATCTTGCATAAAAACCCCCCACCCTATATCCTGGGTTGTTTTTGCAGAAGAAACAGCTTTCAGGAAGAAGAGGCTGTGCATTAAATTCATCCATCGAGATTCTACAGAGGCAGCGATCTGTGATATCCGAATCCTGGGTAGATCTAAACAGGCCCCTCCTCAGTACACCTTCATAGGGTAAGTATCCCTCGCTCCAGGAGCTGTTGTCCTAAATTCAGTTGTACCAAGGCTAAGCACCGTGGTTTCCTGTAGTTACTAAGTAGTAGTTTGTAAGAGCAGAAGCTTGTTATTAGCAGAGTTTACCTAAGTAAAGTGTTACTGGATTTGATGTAGCATTAACTAACACCCCCCCACCCCCCCATTTTTTTCCTGATTAGAC